>MUZC01000404.1:292004-328140 GCA_002072015.1 Radix auricularia | reverse complement strand
ATAAAATACGTTTA
Organism: Radix auricularia; assembly: GCA_002072015.1. Lineage (NCBI taxonomy): Eukaryota > Metazoa > Mollusca > Gastropoda > Lymnaeidae > Radix > Radix auricularia. The sequence goes on along the minus strand of MUZC01000404.1, from coordinate 328,126 downwards.
GAAATAAAATAACATAACATAAAATATAACATAGTCTACAGTCACTGGTCAGGGCAGCAAACAGTGCAAACAAAAGTGTCCTGTTTTAAGGATGCACAATTTTTCGTGCACTGTGCATGTCACCAGCCATCACACACATCACATTGGACCCAAACCTCTGACCCTCCCCCTATTTTGCACCCTTGACACATTCCTGCCAACAAGTGATCCTCTTCTATGTTAAAAATATTGTCTACAGCGATGTCAAGTTCTACTTTTTTAATTAACTGTGCGTTCAGATAGATCTATTACTGGATACTTCTTTACTTTCTTGGACTCCACTATTTTCCTTTTTTTTATCTTCTCTTCTTCTCTGTGTCGTCTTTTTTCTTCCCTTTCTTGCTCTCTTTTCCTTTTTGTAGCCTCTTTTTGTGCGTCCTTTCTCTTTTTGCTTTCTTCCCTCTCGATCTTTCTTTTCGGTTTATTTTTTTCTATTTCTTCTTTGTCTGCGATTTTCTTTTTCAATGCTTCTCTAAACTTTTCTCCACTGACCAAGTTTGGCATGGTTGGAGCATTTACTGTTTTCTTCTTGTTTTTATTCCTTGTAACAAAAGCTGGCAGCTTTAAAATGTCATCTACTGTCAAGTTAGCTTTGACTGTGCAGTTTTGGGGTTCTTCTACTGCTTCACTGCACGTTTCTATTAGCCCCACAGCTAAGGCTTAAAACTTAATAAATTTCTCTTCTTCCTCTTTGCTAATTTGACCTCCTCTTCAGGCGGGAGTAGGGTCTTTGCATAGGTTATGACAGGCCGCTTGCCTGTCAATTTGTTGTAAAGAGTAGCAAGTGGAATGCCAAAGTCCTTATAAGCCTTTCTAATAGAGAGCCGCTTTTCCCTAATACTAGCCAATGCCGCATTGATTACATCTGGGCTCTGTTTTGTTCCTAGGCTAGACATTGCTTTAAATCTGAAATATAATTATATTCTATTTAGTTTTCATCCTAATAAAAACTTAGGAGTCTAGATATAGACTAGACTTAGATATTTACCTTAATTTTCCTACATAAAAAAGTGTTTGCCCCGAAGTAATATTCTACAATAAAACAAATATACTTCAACGTTAACATGCCCTCAAAACAAACATTACTATTTTCAAATAACTCTAGAGGCCAAGAGTTAGTCCCATATCTATTTTTTTTTCTGCAGAAATAAAAGCGTTTCGTACGAAGTAAAAACCAACGTTAAGCTTACTTCGTCGTAAACACCACTTTAAACAGAACATTACTATTAAAAAGCATTGCTAAGTTTAACAGAGTGGTTACTGACCTATTAGTAAGTGATTATGCAATCCCAAAAAGAGAGTTTTCCAAATCAAACAGGAAAAGTAGTCTTAACCCGGATATCACCATCGTTCTTCCTAGGGAAGTTGACAGCATACAAGGCGCAAGGTTCAAGATGTTGACACAAATTTACTCACAAAATAGTATTTCCCGGAAAACGAAACGATGAAATTATATTGAAAAATGGACTATTTCGACTTATGCATGTTCGTTTTTGTGTTAGACAAGCAAATAAACATACAGAGGACGCTTAATGAAATAGTGTTTCGTACGACATAGCGTTTCTCTAGTGGTATTTTACTCTATAAATATTGCATCTGCAATGTCTTTTGTATGCGAGAATTAGTAAAGCAAGAAAATGAATTGATTTATAAAATCTAGCGTTTTCACTTACGTCGTTCTTGAGATTTGGTTACAGTCGGTGCGAACATTACAACAAAGACCAGTAATTAACGTTGTCATCAATCCCCACAGGAGTAAAAAAAAATCATGTTAAGCCTGGTACCTATTGGAATTCAGGACGTGTTAGCGCATTTTCGTATTATGTATCAGTACTTATGTTAGATATCAGAATTATGTAGTTATCAGTAATTGTGTTTAGATTTTAGACATATTTTTATGAATTTTCTTGTGTAATGAATATACCTGACATTTTTTTATTTAAAAGTCATTTCTTTAAATTTTAAAAAAAATAATTATTTTCTCTTTAATCAAACTACAAGTCACCACAAATGATGACGTAAAACTCTCTAAACTTTTACACATATTCTAATGACGTCAACTAAAAAAACCCAACTAATTCTTTTGCACCCTTTCGCACCACTCTTCAATGCTTGAAGAATTATGCATTCGACTTCCGGCAATGGCGGCCGTTCCCTGCGCCAGTGTTACCTCTCGATTCGAAATATTTTTTGGTAGTTTTAACGCGGTTTTTAAACGGATCGAGTAACTGAGTGTTGATGCACAAATGGCAGGTCAGAGCATACAAAAAACATATACACATCATTGGTCTAGGACTTATGGATGCTGTGATCAAGGGTGATGACGGACGGACGGACGGACGGACAAAACGGGTGCAATAGCGATTTCGACATCTCGAAAATGCGCTAAAAAGACAAAGTGCGGACAGGAATGCGCACTGGGCAGCGTTATTGTCATGAGATGTTCCTTGGGTCAGCAGACTACCGAGTCCAGCAGACGTAAGGATGGTGATAAGGCAGCCACCTGTAAAAATAAATTGCCATAAATATCTAATATGGATCATGCTTTGCTTAAAAGATTTCTTCATTTTTTTAAATATCAAATTTAAATTATTTCTTTTAACATTTAATTTTGAAACGTGTAGATATTTGACGCTGCCCCACTGGCATATAAAAAGGAGGGGGAGCAAAAACGTACACAGATAGCGCAGAAAATAAACACTTCACTTTCTAAATATTGGTTTTATGAAAAGGTTTGACCTCTATGTGATTCAGAACCCCGAGTACCATTAGTGAAACTAACAATACACTGGGGGGAAGGGGGGACAAGATACAAGACTAAAACATGCAAACTTAACTCCATGCAGAACCAAGTGCAATGGCCCTACTTTAGCCAGAGAACTTTTGATGGGTGTAGAAGTGAACAGATCTACTGCATTCAATCAGGGCCAGGCTAAGAAAGGAAAATACCGAATGTCCCTCTGAGTAAAGGGCGAAACGCATACAGATTGCCGTAATTGGGAGAAAGATTTTTGTACTCTCTCTCTCTCTCTCTCTCTCTCACTCTCTCTCTCTCTCTCTCTCTCTCCCTGTCTCTCTCTCTCTCAAGATCCATTCATTTACACAGTGGCTAGCTCTTAAACTATTTTATATAGTTTATAATTTTTAAAAAACTATATCAAGGGCCCCGGGTCCAATCGGTGCAATTTATACAATTTTAAAGCACCTGTTTTTTTTAATCTTGATCAATTAGGATACGTTTGTAAATATGTCAAAATCGTTTAAAATCGCATATGGAAAGCAGACTTATAGGTTTACGAAACAAAATTTGGGCCTCGGACTCGAAGCAATTGACATGTGGAAGTTAATGAGCTTTAGTATTATAGAATAGGTTATCAAGTATCAATTTACAAAGTAGGGTCAAGATCCATTCATTTTTCCAATGGCTAAAAAAATGTACTTTTTAATAATCACAGATAAGGCAAAAACTAATTTTTTCCACCCTACTGCAAAATGCGTATTAATGTAAAAATATCTTTAGCCAATTACCATCACGGAAGTGTACTTTGGGCTTTTTCAAAAAGTTTCATAACGATATGATCTATAGTTTATTATGAAAAAAAGAACACGTATACACTCAAAAAAAAATTCATTAAAAAAAATATAATTACTTGTTCTGCGATATTATTATTCTCGATTTATGGTTAAAAATTTTACTGATAACTTTAATCGATTAAAATTCAATTAAAAATTAAGAAAAAAATTATAATATTTTTTTAAAGTTTATTTTAAAAATCATTAAGAAACACTATATAAGATATTAGGATGTGTATCACTGAGGAACATAGTACAACAGTCCATAGAAGTTTAAAAAGTTCAAAACATTTTTTTTTATGTCTATCAGCCAGGGGAAATAAATGAAAAGAAATCATTGAAAAGAAAAATGTCAATTACCTGTTTTTGTTACTTCTCTTGAAATGTTTGGCTTAAATCGACATAAACAAATAACTCATGAAATTATTTTTTTTATTTTTGAAAAGTTAACGATTAAATTTAAATTAGCCGTCACCAGCCCTCTATATATGTGTAGTAATAATTATGAATTTTTGTGAAAATATGTTATTTGAAATTAGCATACAATTACCTACCTAGAGAGGAAACCAGTATGGACCTCAAAATGACAGTAGCGTGCTGACTGCGTGGCTTACTGGCTAAGACAAAGGTCTTAAGAAAACATCCACTTGAATCTAATCCAGAATCCATCAAGGCGTATCCTATGATAGCCAATATCGCATAATATTGTATGTATGAATCGTCAAGTGGGACATTAATGTCATTAGATTTATTAAGATTTGGAAAGTTTTTCGAATCAGAGCAATTCATCTTTATTATTTCAACAGAGTGTTCCAAAATGTTTTTTTGCGGTAGGTATAACATACGTATGATTTTTATCGTTTATTTTACCAATGAATATTTCAGCTGTTACATTTATTTCTGAAATTTCTGTGGTAAACACATCGTTTGTGTCCTAATAAATCAACTTAACACTGTTGGAGATAACAATGAGAGACGTCCCTACCAGATGTATACAGCCCGTGAATATTAAAATAATGGCTTTGCATTGTTTGGATTTTGCCCAGTTGTTCATGATGAATCCAAGCATTGGAATCAGAACAAGACTTAGGACGCCGGACACTGTCCCTGGCAAGGTGGACAGACTGGTCGGTACGCCAAGTGTCTGCCCGTTTGCCGTCATCATGATCATTACTAGAGAATTTGTAGCCTCGATCCCAAACATGTGAGACGTTAGGAGCAAGCAGCGGGAAGTCTCAGACGGGAACTACGCGCTTCTTTCTCTTCTTCTGCCATTGCAAGGACAAGATGCAGTTAAAAGTGTTCCAAAAGTTTCCGTCAGTACTTCTATGTGACTGTTGCATAAACAGATCCCAAAATGAATGTTTGTTAAACAGATTCAAATATGCCTGTTGTTGAAATAGATCACAATTCGACTGTTGTTTAAAAATATCCCAATACGACTGTTGTTTAAACAGATCACAATATGACTGTTGTTTAAACAGATCACAATATGACTGTTATTTAAACAGATCACAATATGACTGTTATTTAAACAGATCACAATATGACTGTTATTTAAACTGATCACAATATGACTGTTGTTTAAAGAGATCATAATATGACTGTTGTTTAAACAGATCACAATATGACTGTTGTTTAAACAGATCACAATATGACTGTTATTTAAACAGATCACAATATCAGATCACAATATGACTGTTGTTTAAACAGATCACAATATGACTGTTATTTAAACAGATCACAATATGACTGTTGTTTAAACAGATCCTAATATAAATGTTGTTTAAACAGATCCCACTATGCACTGTTGTATAATTGTACTTCACATAACTGCCTAGCTTGATTGTAATTGTTTGAAAACGCAGACCAGGAACATAAGTTTCATTTTCTAATGGGATATCGTTCTAACATTTATATAGAATTTGGTGGATCGTTTAACATATGCTAGAACATGTCAAGATGACATTGTTTAGACCCTATATGAATAAACGAACAATTATCCAAAAAATTGTTCTTTTTCTGTTTCAAAAAGAATTTCATTTATAACGGAATACGAAAGCTGCGTTTTGAAGTTCCTTTCCATAACTGAGCTATTCAAATCTGCTTAATGGGGAGGGAAATAATAAGCTTTGTCTATTTATATGTAAAATTAATTTAATCAATGCTTAAAAGGCATAAATGTATTACGTGGCGTCGGTGTTCATTCAACTACATAAGTTAAATGTCCTTAGGGCAAAATAAAACTCTATAATAATCTTTCAGTCCCCTGGTTAAAATTTCAATTTAATCTTTTGACCCTTACTCTATCTGTCAAGATTATTTGTAAAATGCGGATGCACGTATTCACGTTTTGGTACTGTGCTGAAAGATACTACTTTTTTTTTTAAACACTTTTTTAAAATTATGAATATAATCGTGCTTTAAGCTTTAATTTTAATGCACTGTGAATTTAATTACTAAGCTGCCTGATGGCTATTTACATTTTTTAAAGTTTGGATGATTTTGAATTATATTTTAAAAGAAAAAAATATAATTTCCGTTTTTCGTTTTCGTTTTCTTTTAAAGAACTCATGAATATGAGACAGTTAAATGTCAAAGTAGTCTGTCAACAGTTAGACACAGTTATTTTTAAAGTCCATTTATTTTTTTATAAGGTGTAATTATCTTTCGATTAAGAAACTCGCATTCCCTAGAGGCAGTTAGAATAAATTTAAAAATTCATTTATATATAGTGTTATTTATTGAATATGAGCACATGCTACAAATGTGCATTAGTTTGTCTACATTTAAATATTTGTTCCGGTGTTGCAAAATAAATTCTCCCTGTTACAGACTCTCCCGCGTGTAGTTTTATTTTAAGATAAATTCTATGGATGGAACAACTCATCAAGCGCTTTTTAAAAATTGGGCCGAGTATTGTCTTTTGCTTTTTGATGAATCTTCAAAGACTGATTACTTTCGCAAAATGTATATTTTATGTTTTTAGAAGATATTTTCGCTTTCTTCTTTAAAAAAAAATTAATAAATTGCCTTTTTAATGATAATTTAAATATAAAATTGTCTACACGTGTAAGAGCAGGAATATATGTTATAAAATTAAAACAATAACCTCTTAGCATTAGTTAAGAAATGTTAAATAAATCGTTTCAACGTGTTGTTTGATTTAATACAAAAAAGTAAAGTTGTGGATGCCAGATTCAAGGTGGTCCTGCGTTTCCAAATGCAAAATTTTCAACTTTTTAGGCTACTTCCTACTTTTCAAACTTTCTCAGGAAACTAATTTGTTTTGTCCACTCTGGCGACACGTGTTTTATGGTATCCTTTTATGTTGGAACACAATTATTAGAACTATATAGATCTAATATTTTATTTTCGAAACGCCCATTTTTATATAAATGCAATTATGTAAACATTTTCGAAGTAACTATTTCTGCTATTTGGGGTACTTGTAGTGAGGGATTTACCTTCACTGAGATTTCTCCTTCACAATACCATTCTGAATAAAATATTATAACAATGTTTTGATTCACTTTATTATTTCAGTCTGTTAATCATTTTTAAGATTTTTTTAATATAATTTATAAGAAGTTAAGATATCTGATTTTTTGATTTCATGATTTAGATGACATGAATATCTTTGGGGAATGAATAGTTTTAACGTTAAGTCCCATTTTAGAGAAGCATAAAATGTTTAAGCTACGCAAGGCAAATTTATTTCATTATTGCAATTTATATCAAGTTGTCATGAAGTTCAAGCGCTTACAGATCAAATAATTCAGAAGTCTCTATTAGTTTGCTTTAGATTGTTATTAAATAAACCTAAATAGGAAAAGCTTCTAAACGATGAAGAATTCACTTCAGCATATGACAGTTACTTAAGTTTAATCAAATAGACCTAATTACTGGTTATTTTTCTTACAAATTGCTACTTTAAAAATAGTTGGACTCCTTGGGATGTAGTAATTTGGTTAACGACAAAATAAATTTTCAGAATTTTTTTTTTGTTGAGTCAACATACAATGACTTTAGCAACACTCTTGAATGAATTTATTGGTATTGAAATTAAATTTTGTACATTGGATGAGATTTGGAGTCATATTACATTGCCTATACAGGTTTGAGATAAATTTTCTATAGAGTTAAATAATAATTGAGTCTCAACGCTCATGATGTTTGACAGGAACTTAAAAAATACTTTTGTATAAGAGAATAGAAAGCAAATGAATAATGACTTTAATAACTTTAACTTAACCTACTTATCATCATCCGAGGAGAAATTGAAGACAAAAGTCCTAGAATCGTCAAGATTGTTTTGCTTTATAACTTTTATAAAAATTAATAAATACTTTGTGTTTACATGTGTTACATCTCAATCAATACTTATCAGAGCAAATGCCGGAATAATATCGGCACAAAAGGAGACGAACTTTACATTTATTTAGGAAAGACTGCCCTTATATAGTCTAAATCAGCATAATGTTTGTCTTGCCATAAAATCGCACAAACGATATATATTTAGCAAGAGGAACATGGCACTGAGAGGATAGTCGGCATTAAACTATCAACATTCTCGGGTGCAACAACAAATGTATGCCTGGACGCACACATTCTTTGCTGTGAAACAAAAATTTAAAAATTTTTCTAATAAGCTGTCACTCAATAGTAGCAAATATCCAACACATTAGAGTCGATACCTCATCTTGACTTCAATTACAGAGTAGGTGTGGATCATAAAGCTTGGTCTACCATTTACGGTTTACATTGAAGAGGCAAAATGAATGAAAATGGCCGGTGATTGCTCGAGCTATAAACAGCATATATACATTTATTTTTTAAAAAAACCTTCTTCCAATGCGAATTTATTAACAAGATGTTATAGAGACATCCGCCGCTCCAAGTAATGGTGGTCAACAATAGACATGACATTCTTCCTATGCCAGATTGAAGAGAAATATCGGAAGCCCTCTTCATTCTCTACAAAGATGTTTTACCTGGTAAACCACATTGGTCTGTTCCGTATTCTTTAAATAATAGGATGCCCCCACAGCTTCTCAACATCATCAAGTCTCTCCAAAACAACCTACAATGGTGCTACTCCGATTTACTTCTGAGGACTGCTCCGTGGTGTGATCATTTATACCGGGACGGATGGAAGCATTTACAACCTCATCCGGCTCCATCGAAAGAGCATAGTGGAAAGTATTGATCACTTAGTTGGTCTTTGTTAAGGATGTGTATAAAAAAGATTTCAATTTTCTATTCTTGACAGCTTTCTTGCAGCTGGCTTGTTGCAAAATTTATGTCGATGGTCTCACGTACTTTTCGAAATTCATTTTAGCTTTGTACTTGAAGTCCTTGTCAATATGATTTTTTATGTCTTTCAGGGGAGATCTGGCAAGTATTGTTTCTGTAAATAATATTCATGATATTCAATGTTTCAAATTATGTGGGTTGGTCATTTCTGCAACATCAACACCAAATTTTATTTGAGCTTTTCTAGGAGAGTCTGTACCATCTGCCTTAAATATTTGTTTTTTTGGTTTGGGATTGGGACTGAGCCTAGGCTAGCCACATGAATATGTATAGGTTTTTGCGTCTCAAGAATTGTGGGGGGTCATCCAGTGCCAAACATATTAGTAGCCGAGGAAGGCGACTGATATTAGCATCTTTAATGCTTGAATTGCTGTTAGGACAAAATGAAAGTGTTCAGCACACCGCTCTAGAATATTTTCTCGGACAGTTATCAATCTTCGCTGAGTAATGGGTATGCATTTGAGGATGTGGGTCCGTGCACTTCCTTTAAAGCTTTTTAAAATCGATTCATAGCATGCCTGTCTACATATTGTTGGATCTTGTCAGCATTGGTGTCTTGCATCTGTCGAAATTTTTGTTGCTTTAATAATTTGGTAAATATTTGTATATTGTTATATGAGTAATTATTGATGAGACACTGGGATTGTTAAGGTGAGTTTAGTGAAGATGATGTTTCTTTACCAACATCTGCTTGATTTCTCACAATTTTCATCAAACTAATCATCATTCTTTTTGGTCAAAATTCCCATGATTCAAAGAGTTGTGCTTCAGATTAGCTCTTTGAAATCCGTCTATAGTCTATACAGTCTGAATTTTATTACCGTTCAGCGTTGTTGATCTTAGAGATGATTTATTAATGGTGCAGTGTATATTTGTGATATTTATTCGTGATAGTGCTTTCTTCTCTGTGGCCCAGTTTTAGCTTAGATACGAGTATTAAGTTATGAAATGATTATACAATGTTCTGTCCAGAATTCAACACCACAGAATGATATGGACATGCAAACCTCTTGCTCGTCTTTCTTCCTTGTAATGATATAGAAGTCTTTTAGATGCCAATGCTTAGATTGACGGTGCATCTTTGGGGGATGATTCTTTTAGGTAGACTATTTTTATGACCAATCAATCATGTTCCACACATGTCTGAAGAAACAGGAGACCATTGCAATTACTGTTCAATTACACAAACCCGCTTTTTGTGTTCCTAGAACACCATTCCCGAGACTGTCATCACATTCCAAACTTGGATTTAAGTCGCCAATAATAATAAACCTTTCATTTTAAAAAGAATTTAGGAAATGATAGCATGAAGACACAATTAAGATTTGGAATATCAGTTCCACAGTTTTAGTAATTGTTTGAGTGTAGCAAAACAAATTCCAGCATTTCATTACTTTTCTCAAAGGAAGTCTGCCTCATCACTGCAGAGATGAGCAGTGCGTTCTATAGAGGGCTACTCTGTCCCCAGATACAACAGTGTCAGTGATGAACGACTCTATGGCCTGAGCCGCCGCCCGCATACTTGTTTGTGAATACGGCTGCCAGTGTATAACCTTCCCTGACACTTGCCTGTCGCTACGGGACTTCAATAAAGTGATGAAGACAGTGACTTGCGCTGTTAATTAGTTTAAAGTCAGGAACACATGTGCTGGTGTATTGAATAGAATTAAACAGTTCTAATTTCACTGGCTTCCTCATGGTTAGACATACATACGTCGACTGTGCCTTTAACCCACAAGTCTGGGCACTATTTGATAAGTCTTGCACAGATATGGTGTTTTGTTATCATCATTAGAGTTTACACGATGCAATGTCTTTCAGTGAGTCTTGTGCTGCGTTTTAGATATAAGATTTCAAAGGATGTCTTTTTTTTAGGATTTAATTTTAATGCAAGAGAATTATTTTTAAAAAATAAGACCTCATTGATATCAATAAAGACTTGATATTATCCTAAATATACACAATTGAACGGGCTTGAATATAATAAAACTACCCAAACTAGGTTTATTCAAAATGCTGGAAATCGATGAAAACCATTTACATGTAAGTGTAGCCTCCATATGTTACATTTAATTGCATACATTCATGTCTATTAGCTTACTCTCATCTTGGTAATTACTTAACAAACTCTTTGACGCATATGATAAGTATACTTTTTTGTCGGGTCAATGACACAAAACTCGTTATCGGTAGAATTACATTAACTAAAAGAGGAAATTTTTTACTATCATTTTCTAAAGCACCTTTGATACAATTAATGATTATCTTATCTTTAATGTCATAGCAGAAGTCGTGCGGTTTTCTAATTTTCTAACGACAAAACATGTTTATTAGAGAAACTTTCGTTACAGCTCCTATTAGTACGTAAGCTGAAGCGCACATATTTCGTGACCAGATCAATTCAAATGCAGTGGCGTAGCGAAGGGGGGGCAAATGCCCCGGGCGGCACTTTGCCAGGGGCGGCAAATTCCTGGTCGTTAATTTGTGTCTAAGGAAAAAATTATAAGAAAGTCGAGCTTTTTATCGAAATTTAAAAAAATAAATAAGAAATTAATAAAAAATAATAAAAGATGTATCCTAAGGCATGTACATTTTTCAAACGTCAAAGCTTCAAACTCTTTTTATGAATTTTTCTGATACTAATGCTACTGTCCTGAATAGTACTTAAGTAATAGGATAAAATATCACCGAAGTAGTGGTAGCTTAAATGATTCTTAAAATTTGACAGCCAGTCCTGTTGTGAAATCAAAACGTATTGTACATGAAACATGAGCCAAGCTCGGGCGGCACATTGTGTGTAAAAAGGGGGGGGGGCGGCTAATTCCTCGCTAATTGTCGTCAAAAATGAAAAGCGTCAAATATAGTTTATTAAAATAAAATAAAAGCAAAGTTTTAAAAATATAGAGATAAATGAGCTATATTATACACGTGAACATTTCAAATGCCAGAACTTCAAACTCCCTTCTGAATCTAAAGTCTCTTTATACCTCTTTATGCTATTGAAGAAAAGCAAAGAGGTTGAATTAGTGTACGAAAAAGACAATATGGTTCTGGTATATATAATTGATTAAAGTTTGATTTTAATTTAAATAAACTACTGGAAAAATTTGTTGGCGTACTTACATGGTTTATTCTACCTAAACACTATTATTTTTATTTAAATGTCTTTTGATTTCAAGCATCCAAAAGAAATGAACACAATTGTTTATTTAATGAAATTAAAACTTTTCATTCATACATCCAAATGTAGCCACACATGAACAAGTGCACAACATTTCCAAAGTTGGTTTTTTTTTTGTTTTGTTTTTTTTTTTGTTTTTTTTAAATGGAAAGCATTAGAAATCGGATTTTTAAAAAAAAAGCATTTACAACGAAGAACAATATGTTGTGAAAGGAAAAAACAACAAAGCGGCAGGACGTTTTATGTTAAATTTGTTAAATTATTAATGCCTGGCAAAAGTAAAAAAAGACAATACTATTTGAAATAAAAGCAATATTCCCGAACCAATGCATTTGCTAGCCAAGTACGTTCGAGCATTCCCTGAACATTGTATGAAAAAAATGTTTTAAAAAGTGTCATCTAAAATTCAAACTGAGCTCAGAGCAATTTTAAGAGATATAGATCGCGAAAAATCACCATTTTTCAGGAAAAAAGTTATCCCATATTGTTCTATTGCATTCGATAGCTCTTCATATATTTCATATAATCGCCAAACTAGTACAGTTATCGGATATGTAATGACCGATTGAAAATAAAGAAGTAGACATTGTAAAGCTTTAAAATATTTAATTGAAGTAAAGTGAATCTGCTTACATTTCTGAAAGGACTTTTCATAAATGACGATCTCAAAATAATGGATTGCAGGGGATCTTTTTCATGTGTGTATACTTCTTCTTAATGGCTGGGAAGTATACAAGTTTAAGAAAGACTCAGTAACATAAACTCTCATTGTCAAATCTTGCTCAAATAGTTCATTAAATCTAATCTGTTTACATTATAATCCAACTGAAATGAATTATCTATTTTAGTAGTCTAGAAAGTTGTTACACATTCTAATTCATGCCCATAATCGTTTGGAACAGCTACTTTCTTTACAAGCAAGGATTCGGAAAACAAAATAGTGAATATACCATGGAGCCATTTTGAGAATATTTTGAAAGCTATTGAAAAACTGACAGAGGTAGAAAGAAAATGCTCATGAGACCAACAGAGGCAGAAACTTTGCAAGTCCCAATAAAATCATTTTATTTTCGAATATATGTCAAAGATGCACGAAATAATTTATTAATTTATAGTGCTAGAAAATTCTAAGCAGAAGATGCTCACAGAAAAATCAATTTAAAACTTTAAGGATGCTTTGAAATTTGATAAAATTGTATGTGGAGACCCCATACTTTCAATCGAATCTTTGCATGGAAGTACCAAAATATGTATTCATGTTATTTAGAAAAACTGTTGAGAAGAAAGTTCTATTATTCATAAGATGAGATTGCTGTAGAAATTCATGTAAGTTTTTGCAGGTATGTAGAATTTAGAAAACTTATACAATTTTCAAACACCTGGTGATTTGCTGGACTTTGAAATATTGGCTTTCAATTATAGAGTAATCAAAAGAGGACGTGTACAGCAGACTACTTTACCCGAAGGGTTATAATAAAATTAATGAATTCACGACCACTTGATTTTTTAAAAAGTTTATTAGATATTAAGGCTCCAAGTTACCTTGACTAAAATAATATTATTAATTTGAACATTGCTTACAAAAGTCTAAAGTAATGCAATGTCTTAAAATAGCTTCTCTAAAATTAAGTTAATGTAAAATTAATTACAAGTAAAACTGATTACGCTAAAATTGTCTAATCTATTGCTATTTTAGTTTTGGCTATTGAGGATGGCAAGGCTGAACAGATTGATACACGAAAGAGGGTGCAATCAGGAAAAAACATTTTATTAAAGAAATTAAAGAAATAAAGCTGTTCTTTTATCTCTATTACAGTATCTTAATAACTTTCTAATAAAATGTATCTTTACTGTACGGCGCTCACATATTTTTTCAGTGGGGGGGGCGGCAAATTTTGGCTCTTCCCCTGGGCGGCACATACCCACGCTACGCCGCTGTTCAAATGGAAAATTTTCCAAAGGATGGCTGTGACATTTATTTTAAAATTCTGTGCCAAGTTAAAGTAAGCTATAAACTAAGGCATTCGGTGAACATGTTGCGGTAACAACCTCAGTTATATCACTGTATATAATGTCTGATGTACAGTCTAGTCCCCAACTCTTTCTAGATAACAATTTTACATGAACGTAGCTGTGGGGGATATTTTTGGAAGAGTTTCTACTTTAAAAGTAATAATGTTGTTAAGCCCAGTGAAGTTCCAGCTGCTGTATAATACACGGACATCGCAGTATTGCCTGTCAGCTCTATCAAAAGTCCAACGATCACGGAACACAAAGTTAATCCACAAGGAACCATGGAGGCCACAGCTGCAATAGCCGCACCAGTGTTTTGATCTCCACTCTGTGAAATAAACAAAATGTTATAATACAGGCGGTTGATGCTTAAAATTTAAATCACAAGAAAATTTATTAGAAGTAATTTTAGAATCCAAGGCATCACAACCCCAACAAGTCCCATTCCCTCCTCTCGCAGATAAGAATGGCTTGGCGGAACATTCTAAGAATTTATTTGTATGAAACATGACTGCCAGAGGAGTACATGCCAATATATCACAGCCTCGAAGACCAGTGGTAGACATCGACGTGACGTTCATTGCTGTAATAAAGATTCATGAACAGAAACATAAACAGAGTTACGAAAGAGTCATGAATGGCGGGCGTTCACTGTCTTTAAGTATTTATTCTACATGTCATGACTTTTTGTTTCTGCTGGATTACGAGGGTAGTCAATATAAACAATTCTCTATTGATAAACTTTGAACTTTAATTTGTAATAATTTACCATGTGCCATGTAGGTAGCATAATAATACAAAAATAGTGCGTTTGATGGAGCCACGAATGTTTGCGAGCAAAGATTGACGTGTGGTCTAACCTTTAGATTGACGCTGCGAACTGCATAAATTTCTTACTTTCATAGAAAAATTGATGTTATTTTAATCATCATCAGCTCCATCATGGTAGCTAATTAAATTAAAATCCCGATATGCGAGTGGTGAACAGTCTATTGTGAGGATACTGGCAGAAGTAGTCAAACGAAAACAAGACTCGGCAAAGGCGGCTCAGGGCATATGGATACACCTAACTAAAATTAGCTGCAGTTTATTACCCCTCTGATTCATTCATAGTTTAGGTCACCGCACATTTCTTTTCAACTCGCTACTCATCGTTCATAGTTCATCCTAACCGAAACGTGATCTCCTCATCGTTTTTACCTTTAGGAATGTTTTTTTTTATTTTTAGAATCGTAGGTAATTGATGAGCGGAGCAGACGACAGACGATTTCTTCAGAGAAGAAGGAATCAACATCTTTCTTAAATACCTAGCTTATCTATATAAAGTGTCTACTCACAAAAACCTACTTCTTTATGGACAACATAAAACTGTCAATGAACGTGTCAAGAATAATGTAAAATAATCATCATAATATAATATAATTCGAGAGCTACTATTTGCGGATGATGCGGCACTAACAGCACATACAGAATCTGGTTTGCAACAACTCGTGTCAAGCTTCTCCAATGCCTGCAAAGAATTTGGTCTGCAAATCAGCTTGAAAAAGACAAACATCATGGCCCAAGACACTCGACCTCCTCCTACCATAAATATCGATAATGAAAACTTGGAGGTTGTGGACAGCTTCACCTACTTGAGATCCAAGGTCTCCAATACACTGTCCATTGAAGAAGAAATAAACAGCAGAATTGGCAAGGCAGCCGCAACAATGGCTAAACTAAATAAGCGGGTCTGGCAAAACACCAAGCTAACGGAGAAAACCAAACTGTGCGTCTATCGAGCCTGTGTCATCAGTACACTACTATATGGGAGCGAGACATGGACCACTTATACATCACAAGAGCGTAAGCTTAACAGCTTCCATTTGAGATGCTTGCGCCGCATCCTTGGTATTAAATGGCAAGAAAAAGTGCCTAATAGTGAGGTCCTAACGCGTGCCAATACCCAAAGCATGTTCTCAATTCTTACTGAAAGACGCCTGAGGTGGCTAGGACATGTCAAAAGAATGAGCCCCGGCCGCATCCCGAAGGACCTCCTATATGGTGAACTTGCTTCAGGAAAGAGGAAAACAGGTCGCCCACGCTTGCGATTTAAAGATGTCTGTCAAAGGGACATGAAAGCAGCCAAAATACATACAAGTGACTGGGAGTGTAAGGCAGAAGACCGATCTACGTGGCGCACAGTTGTCAAAGAGGGCGTCATAGTAGCCGAGGAGCGAAGAATGGAGGAGGCTGCAGACAGAAGAGCTAGGAGAAAGGCCAAAACATTTGGAAGCACAGAACTCGTGTGTAAAAACTGTGGCAAAGACTGTCACTCAAGGATAGGACTGCACAGTCACTCGAGGAAATGCAACCCAACCCAACGGTGATGCACCATCGTCTCGCGAGACGGAAGGATGACGGATAATATAACGTAATATTTTATGTATGTAATTCGTTCGAAAATATTTTCCATTAAGTTTACTTTAAAACACTAGATGTCTTAGGCCAGAAAGCTGTTCTATGTGGCGGAATCCTAATTTTAAAAATCATAATCATCGAAAAGTAAAAAAAAAAAAAGGGAAATAACTCTTAGATGCTGATGACGAAGGTGTTTAAACGTTTAATGTATTAGCAGTCTTAATAAAATAGACATGTTATGAGAAGATGTAGAGATGACTAGTCTTAAAGAACATTTTGAGGTGGGCTTGACAAGAAGTGAGGCCTTCTGGAGGCAAAAATGAAAACTATGCACATTATATAATTCAACAAAAGCGTTTGTTATAAATCTTTAAATTTGAAAAGAATAGAACTGACTAACAATACTCTCAGTACAAAAGCTTCATCAGAATATAAGGCCAATATATCGGTTGTGTTTATGGCATGACCATTCACAAGTAATACATGAGCTAAATCTTCCGCTGTCAATATCCCAACCATTGCCTAAATTTCAGAATGTGGGCGTTTCTTGCTAAAATATTCCTTATGATCCATGTACACACCAACACTTTTGTTCAGGTCTAACAAAAATACAATGTTTATAATGATTATTAGTTTATTATCAATTTCAAGTAACAAACAATGTACTGGAATGTTCACAATAAAATAGCTGAGAGAAATTCTAGAAAGTAGCAGTAATTTGAACTCTATGCGTCATTTAAATATTAGTTACTTTTTAAAATCTTCATTCTTTAGAAGCTCATACTTAACTAACTCAAATGCCCTTTAAGTTTTATCCATTTCAAACAAAGCACTATTTTGAATTATGAATAACTTCGACTAAAAAAATATTTCAGATACATAAATATATTACTTTTGTGTTAATAAAAAGCTAACTTACTTGCTCCAATGCAAACTGATTAGCCAAGATGTACGGAACAGACACTACGACACCTTTGAACACTCCCGTCCAGATGCATGTGATAAAGTATGACCACAAGGTGCAGGTAAGGGCACATAGCAAATTCACGGCCACGTAAACAGAACACACAATGATCATCTCCAGCTTCCAGCCTATAGATCAGACAACCGAGATTAACATTGTAGACAGAATAGTCTATTTCTATTATTTTGTTATTTGTTCCCTTTTCTATTGCCAAGGAACGAGTTGACAGTTCGATGAAGATGCTATTTCCTGAATTATTTAATTCTAAAATATTTTGAAATTGGAAAAAATCGCTAAATATTTGTAACCAAACAACACAGAAATACAAAAACGTATTCATTACATTTCTACAGACTATTAAGGAACATAAAATGTTTTTAGTTATTGTCAGTGGGGAAATTAATGTACAACAGATATGATAACCGATTAGTGTGAAAGTCTTTCTCTATTTATAAACGGTGGATAGACGGCTACGAGACGTCTGGTTGACAAAAACAGAGGCGTAGCTAAGGGAGGGGGTCCAAATTTTATAAATCCCACCGGGCCCCCTCTTAACTGGGGTCCCCAAAGGAGAGTCTGAAAATAATTTTTTACATTAAATATTATATAATACTCCATCGGTCAAAATGATGGGGCCCCCAAAGAGGCCAAGCCCCTATGCCCCAAAATCCCTAGCTACGCCAATGGACAAAAATCTGCTTTAACCTATGATTAGCACGGACTTCTCTCCCAGGTTTTGCCTTCTGTCTTCCAAAGTTTAATGTCACGGTCAGATGCCGTGTCGTGGTTGTCAATTAGATTTATGCCTTTGACTCTAACATAAATTTCTCGCCTCTAGGAGCTGACATTTATTGAACATAGCAACAGTGAAGAATAGACAAAATTTATTTAGGCACTTTGTCTTTTCTTATGATTGCAAGATATTACTATCTTTTCTATTATGGTGTGTTTCATTCATCATTCTTGCATAGTTGCTTCCATTGCCAGCCAATTGCTTCCTTTTATAATTAAGTGTGTTTTTGTTTAAATTAGTGTTAAGTGTAGTATTTGATACTTAAGCTAATTTGGATTATTATTATATTTAACTTTTGTTATTTATACCAATTTGGAAAAGATAGGATGTAATGTTTTAATATTTCTTAAAGTAAGCATGGATGAAATGTAAGGTTGCGTTATCATTGAGATGGCAAACTGACACATTCGTTATGTTGTGCTTTGAATGAACTGTGAATATCACTCTACATCCTCGAGAGCAGGGCGGTAACTTTTATATATTGTTAGTCTTGTACGTCTTAATGTAGTTATAGTTTATAAAACCCAAAATAATTTTTTAACGGTTGCTCCGGGCTTAACTGTCTTATATTCCCAGTGCATGTTGTTGCATTGGCATACAATCCAAACTACGTAAATGATAAGAATTAAAATAGAGAATTTTAAAAATAAAAAAGTGATAATTTATCATAACTTTACCGTTTCATTAGTCAATAAACCAAATTCAAACCAGTCCCTAGCATATGTTGATTTGTTTTTGTTCTTATGGATTTGGTGGTTGGGGGTAGCTACTAATTATCAGCATTGCTGTTTTACGCTATTGCTTAGAAAGTTCAGAGTTTAACATCTTTAAAATACAACAATACATTAACAAGACTTCGCCTTGTTCTCCACCTTTGTATAAAGACGAGAGCCATTCATCCAGCACTTACAATTAAACATTTATCCCATGACCACTTCTAGAAGATTTCAAACAATGCCTATTTTTAATAATAACTATTTGCTCTGAAATTTTAGCTGAAGATGCTTGAATGAAAACTTTTTAAATTATTACCTTGCAACTGGAAATAAAAATGAAGAAAAAATTAAATCTTTAATTCTTTAAAAATGTTTAATAATGAATGTATTTATTTAGTTAGCAATATCCTAAAATATGTTATTTATATAATGCTTAGTCTTGAGGTTTTGATAAATTTATCTCTTTTAAAAAGGAAATTTATAAATAAAACTTTAATTTGTTTTTTTCCCTTGACGATTTGCTTCGAACATTTCTAAAAGATTGAAACCACGAAAAGTAAAAGGTAATAGAGCTTAACGTGAAGCTTTTGAAATGTTATTTTTTACACTTGGCACCTTAAAGTACACTGATGATATGAGCTGACCTTCCATCTGTTGCTTATCGGCTAGTTAAAAATATCAAGAAATTAAAGTTATTGTCACACGAATTTATATTTACCGAGCTTCAACAGAACTGCTTCATGAAAAATATTAGCAACGACAAAACTAATATAGAAGCACAAGATGCCACTAGATCCCATCTGAATACCGAGCAAATAGTTTTGATATGTTTCACTGTTTGTCTCAGCCTCAGGGTTGCCATTTAGAATTTCCTGCCCTGTTAGGAAAAAAAACAGAACCCGTTATTTTCAATACTTGACAAATAAAGATAAAATACAAAGTCAATGACACGTCATTTAATTAAGATCGTTTTAGAATAGAACCTCTTTGCAAAGAATGAGCTAAAGATTTGTTTTCAATTTCAACACAAACTGTTATAGGTGAAATCGTCTCAAATATCCTACAACCCATAGATATTCATTTATTTTATAATCTCTGCCGTATTTTGAATCTATACAATTAACGGAGATAGATTATTAATTCCAAAACTTATAATCGTTTTTTAAAATACCAATTTCCATAAGTTTTATTTACAAAGTGTTACGTAGCAACAGAAAGTCCATTTAACGTTAATAAGCAATTTTTCTGCAAATCCTTCGGCTTTTCATTTTTCATTTATTGGGTGACTTTAATTTTTTTTCCTTTCGATTTGATAAAGAAGGATTTTATCGTAACATCTATATTTAATATCCATTTTCATTTACCGCTCTCCGCTTCATGAATGAAATTTCAATATAATAGGCTACATCGTCGTCCGTAAAAGCTGATGTTGGTAAGCGGTACTGACAGATTTATTATATTGCTATATCTCATTTCTCATTGAGGTCTGATTTTTTTCTAATTAATTTTGTTAGAATTTAATAATTTGATTTTCTGTTTTTATTTGTCGGATTATGTCTGAGAAGATACTTAGCCAAATTATTCCAAAAAAAATATTGCTTCAAGCTTGGTATTTAGATTGCAACCCCAAAATAAATACGAAGTCAGAATAGCGAGGTTTACACTAAATAATATTTTAAGCTTACCTAAAAAATTAACTGAGTAAACCTGGAATGAATACAAAGCTCCAAAGATGAAAAAGAATCCAATGTTAAGAACAATCTGCTTCTTCTGTCGTGTCATAAATCCAAGTACTCCTTTGTACAATTTGAGAACCACGTGTTCAGAAGTTAGCGACTTATCATTTGAGCTTATACTTTCTAATTTAGAATTGAATCTGGAGTCTTTGTGGTCGAGTGAATCAGCTTTTTCAGTTAAATTTATATGAATAATTTGACTTGAAACGATCAACTTGGATTTCTCATCACATGAATTTGGAAGAAACCTGACAATAAAATACCAATATTTAATTACATTTATAAGATGGTCACTTTACAGGAGAGTGAGTTTAATGGAATGTAATTTATTTTCGTCTTTAAACAAGGAATCGCTTATGAAACTGTGTTTTACTTGGAGCACTCCCTCACATTACACCAATACGAGGCGTTTGGCTCAAACCAAGATCTTTTTTAAACAAAAAATTTAAACATTGTACATTTACCCACATCCATAAAATCAAGTTAGTCAACAAAATCAGTTTATGTCTTGTCCTTTTTAACATTTATTATGAGTTTAAAAAAACACCCTTTATGTTATTAAGACCCAATTAAAATTTTCACAATCCAGAGGCAGTCACGTGAATATGAAAGTCAGGGGCGCCCATGAAATCACATATATTGTCCAATGATGTTTCTTGACACGTTTAGTTTTTGTTTATCAAGAAGACATAAGTGTGTGCTTGTTAATAATTTTTTATATCTTTTATATGAAACAAATTATTTGACTATCAATAATATTGACTACTATGTCATTTTAAAAATTAATCAATCATCTATCCAGATAATTTCTTACACGTTTGATTATTGCGTACATTTTATTTCTATAATCTGAAAATATGTTGAAAGTTTTTGTTTTTTTATACAACCTGAAGTGCACAACTAAAATATGCATGATTTTAAGATAATATTTCTAAATTTCAATCAAAAACTGTTATAGCTATTACATTAAATGTAATTTAATTTTGTTTTCCAAACCATGGAGTAAGCTGAAGAATGAATAAAACCACGCAATATAACTTACTTGTTAGTTGCATTTTGATTACAATCTGTTCCAGGCTGACACCAAAGACCAGTAATTAACGTTGTCATCAGTCCCCACAGTATTAAAACCAGACAGAGAGCGGATAAGAAGGCGCACTGGGCAGCGTTGCTGTCATGAGATGTTCCTTGGGTCAGCAGACTACCGAGTCCAGCAGTCGTAAGGAGGGCGATAAGGCAGCCACCTGTGAAAAGAAATGTCCAAAAACTTCCATCATGGATAATGCTCTTCGCAGATGTTTTATTAAAATGTAAAATATATTTTGTAATGTACTGATTGATGACTCATCCAAATAATTTAGAAAAAAAACTTTCTGTCCACTCCAGGTCAAAATGATAATTTGTGATGAAGTTTCCATGGTACATGACAACGGTTTAAGTTCATTAGACAAACTGTAGAAAGACTTAGTAGTCCGGAAAACTACTTTTTAGACAATCATAAGTGCTGCTCTTCTTTCATATTGAAATTATACACACATTTTCTTGGTATAATTATGCTCTCTACATGCTCGACGATTACTTTAGTCTAAGCAAAAAAATAATTAAAATTTTAAACCACAATTTGGATGTCAAGGCTGTTTAAATTTTTTTTTTTTAAACTTCAGAAATGAGCTCAACAAAGCTGGCACTGTGACCCAAATTTGTGAAGTGATATATCACATAAAGATGTATCGAAACTTAACCTGTCAAAAACATTTTCCCTCGAAGCTTTCTCTGTAATAGCCTTCAGCAAACCCCAGATAAAAAATAAAGTCAGTTGGTGTTTTTTTTCATCCCCCTTAACAGTCATATAATAATTTGTGTTAGACTATCAAAAACAAATTTCTACATTAAGTACAATCAATGGTGTTATTAAGACAAAGATAGATAACATATTGTATGACCAAAAATACAGTTCACAAAACAAACGTTAAAACTAGAGAAGAGTCTTTGTCTGAAACTTGCATAGAAAAGAGATGCACACACCACCAATAGTTGGTCGAGTATATATATATATATACATATATGTAAACAAAGAAGGTGATGTTATTCTGGACGTTACATGTTGTAATTGTTTAAATAAAATACAAACACATATTCATAAATTATATACTTATTAAATATTTAATTTTAATAATCAATTATGGTGAAAATACATGTTATATAATATCAATATGAATGTACGTACCAAGAGAGGCAACCAGTATAGACTTGACAATGACAGTAGCGTGCTGATTGTGTGGCGTGCTTGCTAAGACAAACGTCTTAAGAAAACACCCACTGGCATCTAATCCAGAATCCATCAAAGCGTATCCTATAATAGCCAATATCGCATAATATTGTATGTGTGAATCTTCAAGTGGGACCATAATGTCACTAGATCTAGTAAGATTTGGAAAGCTTACTAAATCAGAATGATTCATCTTTATTTGATCAACAGGCTGTTCCCAAATTGTTTTAGCTGTCGGTATAACATATTTAGGATTAGTAACATTTATGTCGCCGATGAATGCTTCAGCTGTTGAATTTATTTCTGACAATTCCGTTGTAAACACATCGAGCGCGTCATAATACATCAACTTAACACTGTTGGAGATAACAATGAGAGACGTCCCAACCAGATGTATACAGCTGGTGAATATTAAAATAATGGCTTTGCCTTGTTTAGATGTCGCCCAGTTGTCCATGATGAATCCAAGCACTGGTATCAGAACAAGACTCAGGACGCCGGACACTGTCCCTGGCAAGGTGGACAGACTGGTCGGTACGCCAAGGGTCTGCACGTTTGCCGTCATCATTATAATTTCTAGAGAACAAGTAGCCTCGACCCCAAACATGTGAGAAGTTAGGAGCAAGCAGCGGCACGTTTCTGTCGGGTAACGACGCGCTTCTTTGCCCTTTTCTGTCATTTGAAAAGACAAGACGTAGAGCAAAGTTTCAAACAAATTTCGTTGGTACTTCAATATGATTATTGCTTAAAAATATCCCACTATGCACTGTCGTAAAATTGCTGTATAGTTCACAAGACTGACTTATCATATTTTAATTTTTATCAAGAGCAGACCAAGAGCTTCAGTTTAATTTTCAAATGGGTTATTGTGCAATTCTTTTTTTATACAATGAGATGGTTTATTTAACAGATACTTGAACTTTTCCAGATGACCTTGGTAAGAATTTGAATAAACCAACAATTAACTAGGGTAATGTTCTATTTCTATTATAACACGTGCGTCGTAAATAATGGTATATAGCCGGTCAGCGTTGTAAAGTTCATTTCCATAACTGAACATTAGGAAACTGCTAAATGGGGTGGGGAAATAAAAAGCCTTGTCTATTAAAATAGTAAATTAATTGCCTCTCTTATTTTGAAGGTATACGGGTATGACGTGGTGTGGGCTGTGATACAACTGAGGAGCGGAACTTTTTTCCGGGTATATGAATACTCTAACAGGACTTTGAGATCTCCAGATTAAAAAGTCATTTCAATGTGAACTTTTGACCTTTACCTGTCGACCGAAATAATTTCTAAAAATGAGGACACAAATATTTTCGTTTGATTACTGTTTGAAAGATACTTCTAACATATATTACACACAACTTTTATACTGTCGATAACTGTATTCTACGTTCAATCAGCGGTTCAATATTAACTAATCTTGTACTCAAAATCATATCTACCTGATATCTATATGATATTTGAGAAGGTCTGATTATATACCCACCGAATGTTTTTTAATTGAATTTAAAGGCACAAACATTTTGAACACAAAGTTTCGTTTTCACTATTGATAGGAAAAAACTCGTAAACATGAATTAAACACTAAACTGGTATTTTTTCTTGCAGTGTATTTCCTTTAAATAGAAGTTTAAAGATTCCCTGGAGGCCTTCCGTTTTCATGTAGAAGTAAAATTTAACAATTTTATTTATTGAATGTAACCTCATGTGGCGAATGTTCATTCATTAGTCTACTCCCGTGATTCTCAAAGCAGACGCTAACACTCCCCCGGTGGGCGCTGAAACGATCTAGAATGCGTTTAATCACATGTCCATTTGAGTGCGGTGAATAACTGTATATGGGCGATGTAAGCATTAAAGAAAGAATAGAAGACGTATTAAAAAACATATATAATTTTTCGGCTCATAACGCTTAATATTTCTATGAAAAAATTGTGTACGTTGCTTTTTGTACCCGCATACTCCCTCACTTGCTATTAGGCATGTACAATTGCGCACTTCCAGACTACAAGAACATTTGACTCAACTTAACGGTGATGTTAGGATTTTATCAACTAAAATAAAAATTTATCAAATAACTGACAATAGCAAACACACAAGATTGCGGTGGCTTCTTACCTTCTTAAAATATTTCGTTGATGATTACCACAAAAAAAAAAAGGAAACCTCATAATAATGGTGAATAACAAATTTTCCTGGCTATAAAAATAGTAATACATGCTATGCTACTCAAGCCAGCATTTGATATTATCAACAAAAATTTGTTTAGCAATAATTTAGAGCAAACAAGAAATGACGGAAAGGCTCGAAGTAATAAAAAGTCATTGTGTGACTATTTCAAAACATCTCAGTTTTCTATTTAACTTGAAGAGTTAAATTTGCCAGGGAATAGACCTTTACTTTTAGCATAAGTGCTGTTTAAAAAGGAAGAACAAATTCGACAGGAATGGTCATTCGCTACATATTTGCAACTGATTCTAAAGAAGATCAAAATTTCATGCATTGGATAGATTTTTAAAAAAAAAACACCTCTAATTCAAGGGTGTCCAAAGAACTGACCGTGAACCAAATGCGCCCGCACTTAATTTTTAAAAGGTCATCTGACTCATCTCTTCTGTAAAGAGAAACTATTTAAGTTAAAAAAGCCAAAACAAGAGTTGTTTTGAAAGCAAAATATTAATGTTGTTAAATGATAGCAATTAATATCCACGACGTTTATCTTTTAAAAACAGAGTTTTTATTACCAAAAGCCGGTGAAACTATTCGGTGATTTGTGTACGAAAAACGATGATGTCAAAAGGAGAAAAAAAAAGGATGACTTGATATTATTTTTCTTTTTTCGTAGCCTATATCGAAGAGAAAGTGTCTTCGGTGTTTTTATTTCATATTTTGGCCATTATTTACCCACTTCATCTAAATTTCTAATGATATTATAAGACATGTTTAAGGTTTCAAAATATTGATTTTGTTGTCAATCTCCCACCCTCCAAGCAAATAGGAAAGTTATGAATAAGAAACAAAAACAATAATCAAATGATTTAAAAGTCCGTACACAGTCTCAACGTTCATAACTTGTGTTTATTATTTAAATCCCACCCGTGCATATTTTTGATGCAAGAAACATGGCACCCCTTTCAAAAGTTTTGGATACATTTGCTCTCAGGAATATTTTATCAGTAGCCACAGATGATGCTCCAGCATTGTAGGGCGCTACGTGGGAGTTCTAGCGTATTTAACAAGAAGATAATGAATTCCCTTACAGTAATCTATATCATCCATCGGAAATCGTAATTATCTAGTTGCCAAAGATTTAAATGCACGCCTACATAATTCATTAAAATATTTAATTAGGGCCATTTGCACAATTCAGAGGCGTAACCAGTGTAGCTGTCACCCAGTACGGTAACATGTGGTGTCACCACCTTGTGATTGCGTAATTCCTTTGGGAAGCTCAATAAGGCGACTTATATTGGCGTCATGCCTTCGACATAAGTATGTCAAACAGTTCCATTATGGAAGGGAAACAGCCTATTAAATTTAGTGAAGATGAGACCATAAATTAGAAAGTTTAGCATGTTGAACTTTAGACCATGATAACCGTGACACGAATTATTTCAAATGAATTCTGCTGAAATTTCGGACTTGATGTTTTCAATGGCCTGTAGTTTTGTATAGATAAAATCCATCAAGTTGATCGAGAAACATCCAATGTAGCTGGAACTTTTCGAGGAAATATACTGAAGCTACTTCACATACAGTGTATTTTCTTTGATAAATCAACTAGTACATCACGATTGTTATAAAAAATAACATCCATCCATCCCTGTGGTGTGCTACAGCCCATGTAGGGCTTGGACCCGCCTCACGACCTCCTTCTACTCAGGCCTTATCAACGCCTTTCTTTCTAATATTGGATGTCCAGTTGTTTTAGATCTTTCTCTACATCATCCATCTAAGCCTAGGTCTTCCCTTGAGCCGTTTTCTTCTGGGGTTTAGGTGGTGTACCCTCTTTACTCTTCTATCATTTGACATTCTTTCTAGGTGTCCTGCCCAGCGCAGTCTGCCCTTTTTATTTCTGCAACTATTGTGGTATCCTGATATAGACTGTATAGTTCATGGTTGGTTCTTATCCTCCATCCGAACTCATCATTTGTGGGTCCATATATTTTCCTGAGAACTTTCTTCTCCCATGTATTTAACTTTCAAAACCCCATAAGGTTTTCAATAAACTTCCGCCTCATTCCCACAAGGATTACCTGTATTGCGATCAACTGGTTATGAAATTTTAAAAATTGCATAAAATCCATTTATATTATTATTGTCATACTGACTTCATTTTTTAGGCTAAGAATGGTTATTTTACTTATCCAAAACACTGTTTTGAGTGAAATACTATATTTACCTGCAGCTTAGTACTATTATTATTGTAATAAAGTATTGGAAAATCGCATCAACAAAAAAAATTAAAAACTACCAAAAGACCTGGCGAATCGAACGATAACACTAGCGCGGGCAACTGCCGCCATTTCCGGAAGTCGAAATACATCATTTTTCAAGCATTGAAGAATTTTTACTTTCCGTGATCTCATTTCTTACAAGAGTGCTATATCTGGACGCTTTACAACGCTTTGGTAAGAGCTGGTAGGATTGCATTACAACACTTTGGGGCTTTAAGAGTTTATAGGTTTTCTGCAGTTTTAGTTAAGGTCCAAGTTTCACTAGCCTATATAACAGCTGGACTGATGACAGTTTTATAAAGAGTTTTCTTTGTTTCCCTTGCAATGTTTTTGAGGATTTTCTGGCTACTAAAGTATGCTCTATTCCCTGCTGATATTCTTTCTTTGATTTCTAAAATTAATTCATTTCTTTCATTTAGTAGAGATCCTAGGTATTTGAATTGATTAACTTTTTCAAAAGTTTGGTTCCTAATTTTAATGTCTTCACCTGTCATTTCTCTTCTTTCTAGGGTCATGTATTTTGTTTTTTGGCTGTTGCCTTCTAGTCCTGCTTGCAGAAACTTGGTTGCAAATAAGAAACATTCAAGGAGAAATATATTTACAGTGGCGTCGCTAGGGGGGTGCGGTGGGGGCGGGCCGCCCCAGGTGACACCATCAGGGGGGTGACACCAGACAGTAAAATTCTATATATTCCCGTTATTTGGCACTGGAAAACTCGGAGGAGCTCTATGGGTTAAATCATGACGGGGTGACACCATGAGCTACCGCCCCCGGTGACACCAACCCTAGTGACGCCTCTGTATATTTATTAGGGTTTTAACTAAGGTTTTTAAGACCACTCGTTTTTCAGGACCGGCTAACCGTTCAAAAAAGGACCGGTTAACCGCTTGTCCTTATATCCCTAATGTTTTGAGAACTAACAAAAGAATGTTGTCGTCTGATGGCATCAAAGCCCGCTTCCCACGCTTGCATTCAGCTCTTTCTGCATTGCCCTCATTTCAACATATTTTTTTTAAAAATTCCAAAGAATTAATTTAACAGTGATGGTTAATTGTCTTTTTTATATTTTATTTTGAGGGCTCGTAGTTCACCGGTCTAAATGTTAAAGTTAGCGAGGTATTTTTCATTAGTTTAAAAAACCTACGCCTCGCCCCGTCCGTTGTGATGTCATGTTTACCCCTCTTGTGTGTGATGCCGGTCAACTCAGTTAACTCGCATATTAATAATAAAATTATAAAGCTACAGAGTAAACAATCATGATAAAATGGAATTTGTTAAAAAACCATATTATTTTTCAATCAATCATCAACTCGCCAGAATAATTTAATTTTGCGGCGCACACATTCCCCCCTCACCGTTTTTTCTGTTCAAATAGGGTTTGAGCTACACTTGCCGTACTATTAATGTGGTAATCAAATGCCTTTGACTAGCAGGAAAACTGTCACTAAAAGTTCGAACTCGAATTTGTGGTCCGATTAATCGCCCAGTATTTTTGCTACGTCTTTCAAAATACCTCTCGTAATATAGGTACATGTACTTTACTAAGCAGCATGCGCCGATACGTTTTTTGAATGCCTTAAACAGACTATATACCGGTGATCAGAAAATGCCGATAGGTCACAGGGTCATATGCTTTTATAGCTTTCTTTGTCTTTATAAGAAACTATAATCAATATAAATAGAAACAGCCTCGGCCTTTACCGTTGTTGACATCAAACGCACACTGTGTTAGCTCTCGTACAGTCACAGTGCCTCGACAACTAAGCAAATTAAACAACAAAAAAAATCATTCCTTAGCAGTAGCTAGTACTATTAGTTGTGAACTTCAGTGAAGCAAGGCTATAATGCGTCATGTGCGCAAGCTTGCAGCTAGGAGACTGAAGGCTTGAATGCCAACCTACTTGTCAGCTGGATCGTGGTATCACTTTTACTCACTGTGACAAAGCGAGAGGGAGAGGTGCGTTACGGCTTGTGTTGTTTTTCACTAGTTACTGCTAGTTTTTTTTTTCTTTTCGGTTACGTGGTCCTCCGGTCCTGATCTGAGGACCGGCAAACCGGTTAACCGTTAAAAACCTTAGTTTTAACAAGAGGCGACTGACCTAATTTCTGTATCTGTAACAAAACACCTGATAAACTATGTTTCAGAGCTTTGGGATATGACTCAATAACTTAATCTCCTGATGCCAGAATCACAAAGGTGGACAATGACTTTTGTGCAAAAATTTCCCAGTAACATTTTGGATAGCATAATGTCCAAATCTCGTAACACTTTTTATAGTGCTTTTCTAGCTCTTCAGGTTGATTTCCTTTGTCTATACCAGGGGTCTAAAAATAAAAATCGGTCACGGGTTCAAACCCCGGTTCTGGCACCCCTACGGGTAGATGATGCTCGTTAAAACCTTGGCTGGTAGTTCATCTAGGAGAAGGAAACTCTGACTACAAATCCTCCGCTGCCTTGCGGCTATACCTGCCTTGCGGGAAAGGCTAAGGGAGTAAACCCTGAAAGAAAATCAGGAATTGGAGCACCTACAGGCGGTCTATACATAAGACTTATGTACATAACGGCAGCTCCTGCGACGCCAATGGCAGCCAAGCTGCATCGACGCAAGTCGTTCCCTTGGTTACACCATTGACGTGGAGAGGGGGGATATGCTGTATGGGCAGCAGCTAATTCTCCATAATACCCGCCCAGGCTTGCATCACCTCTGTAGAGGACAATCCAGCGTCGCCGCAAGGTGTCGACAAAACACGGGAAGCAGCAGTTACCAGTTATAAGCCAAAGCTCAATTGACGTAGAGCTAGGCGCCAGGGGCTGCTTCCGACGGTGGGAGAGACTACCAATGTCTCACTGGACAGCTACCGCCCGCCTCAAACTGGGCAGCCCCCAGTCAAATAGGTGCTATCCCGTCATGGCCTGCCTTCTCCACTGGGTGCGTGGAGATTAGAGTACCACTCAACAAGTGGGCCACTAAGCCCTGCACCAAGAAATACAAAAAAGAAAAAGAAGACCCCAGCTCTTTGAATCGCTAGCTGGAACGTGAGGACTATGTGTCCCGGCATCACTGATGATCTGCAGTCCATAAACGACACACGGAAGACAGGAATAATCGATAGAGAACTTAAAAGGCTAAAGATTGACATAGCATGCCTTCAGGAGACCAGGCTCCCAGACAACGGTTCACTCAAAGAGGCCAATTACACCTTCTTCTGGCAAGGCAGACCGAAAGACGAACCTAGACAGCATGGTGTGGGTTTCGCTGTTAAAAACACTCTTCTACCATCCATTGAACCACCGTCATCAGGCACGGAGAGGATCCTCACTCTAAGACTCAGAACAACTGCGGGCCCAGCAAACATTCTTAGTGTGTATGCCCCAACACTCTATTCAACTCCGGAAGAGAAGGACCAGTTCTATGGAGCGTTAG
Organism: Radix auricularia; assembly: GCA_002072015.1. NCBI lineage: Eukaryota > Metazoa > Mollusca > Gastropoda > Lymnaeidae > Radix > Radix auricularia. The sequence goes on along the minus strand of MUZC01000404.1, from coordinate 297,238 downwards.
ACCAGGCAATAGCCGGCATCCACAAAGACGAGGCAATCTATCTCCTAGGAGATTTCAATGCTAGAGTGGGGAGCGACCACGAAGCCTGGCCCACCTGCCTTGGACTATTTGGAAGAGGAAAGTTAAATGAAAATGGACAAAGGCTTCTGGAATTGTGCTGCTCACGAGGCTTGTGTGTGACCAACACTTTCTTCAAGTGCAAGGATATACATCAAGTATCTTGGAGACACCCTCGATCCCACCAATGGCACCAGCTGGACCTCATTATCACCAGGCGTGCACAACTAGCTAGCGTCCTACTCACTCGCAGCTATCACAGTGCCGACTGTGACACGGATCATTCCCTTGTCGCCAGCAAAGTACGAATAATGAGGAAAAACTCGTACCACACAAAGAAAAAGGGAAGTCCACGCATCAATACCTCCTGCATGAAAGACCCTGCGATAGCGCAGCTGTTCAAAGACAAGGTGAAGGAAAGTCTCTCAAAGATGTCCCCATGCGTCACCATTGACTCCAAATGGACGCAACTGAGAGACACAATCTATACATCCGCAATACAAGCCTTTGGCAAAAAATCTCACAAAAACACGGACTGGTTTGATGAACATTGGGACGAGATGAAACCCGTCACTGAAGCAAAAAGGAAAGCTCTTATGGCTTACAAGGAAAAGCCTACACCTGACAATTTGCATGCTTTAAAAACAGCTAAGTCACTTGCCCAAAAGGTTGCACGTAAATGTGTCAATACCTACTGGCTTAAGCTCTGTTCCAGTATACAATCAGCTGCAGACATGGGCAATGCAAAAGTCATGTACGAAAACATCAAAAAGGCAACGGGCCCCTTGACGTCAAAAGCTGCTCCCCTAAAGTCCAAAAATGGAGAAATTATTCAAGACCAGGCAGCACAGCTAAAACGGTGGGTTGAGCATTATCTGGAATTGTATTCAACAGTTACCACAGTCTCCAGCACCGCTCTAGATGACATCCCAGATATGCCACTCATGGAAGAACTTGATGTCGTGCCCACACAGGAAGAGCTGAGCAAAGCAATTGACAGTCTAGCTTGTGGAAAAGCGCCTGGGAATGATGGAATACCACCAGAGGTTCTAAAGAGTGGCAAGACAGCTTTACTCCAACCATTGCACGAGATTCTGTCCCTCTGCTGGGAACAGGGCTACATCCCCCAAGACCTAAAGGATGCAAATATAGTGACACTATATAAAAACAAAGGTGATAGGAGTGATTGCAATAATTATCGCGGCATTTCACTCCTTAGTATTGTAGGAAAGACCTTTGCCCGCGTTATACTAAAACGTTTACAAAGCCTAGCATCCCGCGTCTATCCAGAATCTCAGTGTGGTTTCCGGTCCGGTCGGTCTACCATAGACATGGTGTTCTCCATACGACAGCTCCAGTAAAAATGCAGAGAGCAGCAGATGCCACTATACATTGCATTTGTGGACCTTACAAAAGCCTTCGACTTAGTCAGTCGCAACGGGCTATTCCAAATACTGGCAAAAATTGGATGTCCCCCTCACCTACTTGCCATCATCAGACAGTTCCATGAAAATATGCTTGGTACAGTACAGTTCGATGGAGCTAAGTCAGAGGCCTTCCCTGTCAGCAGCGGAGTTAAACAAGGTTGTGTACTCGCACCAACACTCTTCGCAATATTCTTCTCTGTACTTCTTCGATACGCATTCAAGGATAGCAGTGAGGGAATCTGGTTACATACCAGAGCTGATGGAGGACTTTTCAACACTGCCCGCCTCCGAGCCAAGACCAAAACGACGGATGTCCTAATTCGAGAGCTACTATTTGCGGATGATGCGGCACTAACAGCACATACAGAATCTGGTTTGCAACAACTCGTGTCAAGCTTCTCCAATGCCTGCAAAGAATTTGGTCTGCAAATCAGCTTGAAAAAGACAAACATCATGGCCCAAGACACTCGACCTCCTCCTACCATAAATATCGATAATGAAAACTTGGAGGTTGTGGACAGCTTCACCTACTTGGGATCCAAGGTCTCCAATACACTGTCCATTGAAGAAGAAATAAACAGCAGAATTGGCAAGGCAGCCGCAACAATGGCTAAACTAAATAAGCGGGTCTGGCAAAACACCAAGCTAACGGAGAAAACCAAACTGTGCGTCTATCGAGCCTGTGTCATCAGTACACTACTATATGGGAGCGAGACATGGACCACTTATACATCACAAGAGCGTAAGCTTAACAGCTTCCATTTGAGATGCTTGCGCCGCATCCTTGGTATTAAATGGCAAGAAAAAGTGCCTAATAGTGAGGTCCTAACGCGTGCCAATACCCAAAGCATGTTCTCAATTCTTAGTGAAAGACGCCTGAGGTGGCTAGGACATGTCAAAAGAATGAGCCCCGGCCGCATCCCGAAGGACCTCCTATATGGTGAACTTGCTTCAGGAAAGAGGAAAACAGGTCGCCCACGCTTGCGATTTAAAGATGTCTGTCAAAGGGACATGAAAGCAGCCAAATTACATACAAGTGACTGGGAGTGTAAGGCAGAAGACCGATCTACGTGGCGCACAGTTGTCAAAGAGGGCATCATAGTAGCCGAGAAGCGAAAAAAGGAGGAGGCTGCAGACAGAAGAGCTAGGAGAAAGGCCAAAACATTTGGAAGCACAGAACTCGTGTGTAAAAACTGTGGCAAAGACTGTCACTCAAGGATAGGACTGCACAGTCACGCGAGGAAATGCAACCCAACCCAACGGTGATGCACCATCGTCTCGCGAGACGGAAGGATGCCGGATGCCGGAATACTGAACAACTTCCAAAAGTTTCATAGGGATCCGGTGAATGAATTAATATAGATACAGCTAAAATAAAGAGAAAATACTAAAATTGTGCCCCCCCCCCCGCCCCCGCGGATAACAGATTTAAGATGGTAAGTTAGACACAACTGTTGATCTCAATCTGGTCCATGATGTTTTTTCTTTTTCTTCTTCTAAACACAAACCATAGATAAACGTATGACGCAATAATCTTCTGTATAGAATGAGCTTCTGTAAGAAATAAGACAAGATATAATGTTTGTAAAAATCGTGTAAAAACAAATAGGGAAATATTTTAAAATTTTACGAAAAAGATATAATAGTGCCCGGCTCTAAATGAATATAAAATATGATTTATATGAGTAAAATATATTAATATTGGCCATAAGGTTTTTATATACCAAGTTTGGTAAAGATCCACCCATTTACACAAATTCCAAAGTTTAAACAATCTTTACATAGCTGGTGGTCGGACACTTCGACCCCGGACGATTCGAGCCCGGACGGTTCGACCATGCCAGTTCGACCCCAGGACGATTCGACCCCGGGACTTTTCGACCCCGGTCGGTTCGACCACAGACGGTTCGACCCCGGACGATTTGACCCCGGGCGATTCGACCCCGGACAGTTCGACCCCATGACGTTTCGACCCTAGGGTGTTTCTACCCCGGACGATTCGACCGCTTTCTTTTTAAGGCGTGAAATGTTTGGGTTTTTTAAAAATTCATTTTTAATTCTTTTTTTAATTAAAAACAAATAGTTTAAGTTTAATATAATCTCTTTAAAAATAAAAACAGTATGAAATAGTTATTTTTAACGTTTATTTAATGATAGTATGATTGAACAAAGAATATACATTTATACTAATATCTCTTAAAAATTAAAAATAGAATGAGATGAAATTTTTGTAATAATTAAAAATAGTACAATATATAAACGTCTAATCAGGAGCGGCGTTTGAGGGTGGCAACTGGGGCGACTGCCCCAGGCCCCGCGCTTAGGTAGGCCCCGCGTTTCGGCCCTGAACATGTCTCGTCCTGGTTAATAGCCTATACATGTAGAACCAATATGTCTGCCAATAAATTGCATTTTAAATCACGTTGTAGCCGGCACGTCATTTTTCGATAAGAATAAACCGTTGTTTATAGACCAGAGAAAATAATGAACTTGTAATAATTTAATAAAAAGGTGACACGCGGTATTAAAATTACACAATAATCAAGATATTTCATTTTTTTTATATACCATAGCATACTGGTGCTTAGCGATCTTTACTAGAACTCTGGCCCCGCGGGGTCATTGCTGGCACTAGGCCCCGCGGGGTCATTGCTGGCACTAGGCCCCGCGCTGACCTAGCGCCGCCACTGCGTCTAATAGATATTAAAACAGTAGGGTGTTTCGACCCAGGACGATTCGACCCTTTCCTTTTTAAGCCTTGAATTTTTTTTTTAATTCTTGTTTTTATTTTATTTTTGTATTTTAAAAATATTTTTTGGTTTAAAAATAATTAGTTTAATAATATTATCTGTTTAAAAATAAAACAGTCTGAAATAGTTATTTTGAACGTTAATTTTACGACATTTTGCTCACAATAATATATATACTCTGATTATCAGTCAACATTCAAAACGAAATCATTATTAATACGCTATTGGTCTGAGGTAGAAAGTCCCATTCCCCAACAACCCCGATCCGATGTAATTGAACAATAAAAAGGCAATGTGGGCAATTACCTACAGTATCTCTGCCCATACTCCTTTATTTACCTTCTCAATAACCCTAGCCAGCACATCGAATCCTGTGGTCGTCGCTTAGTCTAGTCTTCGTAACTTGTCGTTCATTATATAACTACCAGACAGTTCAAAATCCAGACGTTTCGTCTAGGGTTCCTTTTCAAACGCCGCATTATTTTCGCCATCATGACCGCTTCATAATACAAGCTAGCCAGCACCACATGAAACTCATTCTACAACGGCATGCTTACAGTAACATATTTATTGTGAACTACAACATTTTATTTCAGCTGTAAATGCATGTTTCATACTCATAAACTAAACCGATGGTAAACTGAACATTAAAACAGACAGTAAATAACAATACGTAACGTTCAGTCATGCTATAAGGGCCCAGCAGCTTGAATGCTTTTGTCTGCTATGCGGCATATTAAATATTGAAATTTATTTACGTTAGATAACTTTGTACGTCTTATTAAAATCAGTTTTTCTGCCAGGCAGGTCTGTAGGTGTTAACGTACACAAGAAACAGAAGTAATTGCAAAGGTCGTGGGTTTATAATGGTATTAACGTCCAGGATATTCGCCATTCAACATGACGTCACCCTTTATAAAGAAAAAAAATCATTTAATTTTATACCGTGAAAACATTTAACAGACTGAAAGATATATACATATATATATATATATATATA
>MUZC01000404.1:275424-291345 GCA_002072015.1 Radix auricularia | reverse complement strand
ACTTAAGGGGACGTCCATAAATGACGTCGCGCGAGTTTGCTGATCCCCCCCCCCCGCGTCATACTTTGTCACAAAAACTTAGAACTTAGACCCACAGCCCCGTTTTTCCCGATATGACGTCACAAAGCTTAGAATCCCCCCCCCCAAGCCGTATTTTCTAAATAAAAATTATCAATTGGCAAGTTATTTTTTGTCATTTAAATATGTATTTAGTGTAAGTCTGCACTCTAATATCATAACACGCGTGAAACCATTGAAAACGTCATTAAATAAATAGTATACAATCAAATATTTAAGTGGAACTTTATTTAAAGTTGCACGTTTTTGATGTAACGTTACATCTTTAAACACACCCATCCTTCTTGTCACACATCATCACAGATGCGGGACACACTCCCCCTAGGCACGTGACGTCATTTATGCATGGCCCCAAATCCCTAGAACTCATCCTGTCTTCCAGTGGCAAATAAAGGGAACATACATAATTTTAAATTTTTGTCACCTTGTAACACTGTAAATCAGCACTTTCCTTTCCTTTAAGGGAGGTATTTTTATTTCTTTACCACATGAAAAAAAAGTTTGTATAACAGATAAACAGCTAAGTGGGGATCAATGTTCCCTCTATGGTTTGCCGGTTGTTGTGCTAAATATGTTTTAAAAAAACACATGTTCAAAGTTTAACAGAGTACCATTTTTGTGTTCAAATTTTTGACATCTCACAAAAATACATACATCAATTGGACCGATGTACATTAAGTGACACATTTCTTTATCAAAATAATATATTATATTATATTAGAATAAACAAGAATTATAAATGTATATTTCTGTTCATCTGTTCAACGGTATTTATCATGCATAAACCAACGAAATGCCAACATACCCATAAGCCGCTAATCTATTCTGGGGCGATCTGGCATCTGCCTTTCAACGAGATCCATATTTTATAGACTTCATCAAAGTTGATCCCATGTCCATCATTCTGACAAGATTTAATCCTCACAAGCAATTCTAAATGTAACTCTTCCAACCTATTTCTATATTTTACCTTATTAGAATTCATTAGGCTAAATCCACATTCGCAACCAGTGCTCGATGCAAGAAATGTGGCACAAATATCCAACAGAATGACAAAGTCGCTGAACTATTCTTCAGTCATGGCAAACTGAATGATGAATCACCTTGTCGAAAGTCTGCATCAACCCACATTTTAATTTTTTTCCGCTAGCATTAATCATAAATTTAAATTGTGATACTGATCCATAAGTTTCTGCAAAATGTCTTCATAGCTTTTAAACAATGCTTTTTATTTAGAAACTAGGGCACCAAGTTCTTCTTGTAAGAAATTAAAATTTGACGTGCCGACTAACGCTTACAACAATATATGCCATAGCATCAAGTCGATTTCAAGAAAACGATACTCCACGTGCCAACTCAGACATTCAACGAATTTGAGAATGGGACTATGTTTTCACCCTTACAGCCTGAAAACATTTTAGCGACCTCTACAGACCAATGAAAATTGTCACCAAGGTGCTCATGGCCTCTTAGGTTATTGATCTTTCATTATACAAACTGGTATGCCTCAATGGTCGTTAGATTTTTTCCTTTGAAACAGCCTGCTTAATTTAGCAAATTATCCAACTACTTCATGAATGACACTACGAAAAAATATTTATTGACCATGACTATGGGTAATTATACAAACGGACCAGCTCTTCACAGTATTCAGTCTGTACTTGTATGTTTCTTAACAATTTGAGCAACAATGCGTGTAAAGCAAAGTGCCGTGAAAGCCATCTGATTTCTATGTCGTCTAAAAAAAAATCCTTCTCAAGGTGTCCAGCACAAACTGAGTTGTCACTTCAAAGCCCTCCTTTCAACACACTATCACCCCCAAAACAACTCCAATTGTTTTGATTAAAATAACACACCGGCTTGTTCGTTACATCAAAGTCTTTTTTGTAAGTTGTCGGCGAGTGATTTTATAGTATTTGTTCTGCTTCAAGACTAGTCAACAATGTCAATTATTTTTTAAGGGAGTGTTTGATTCTTTTCCTTGTATTAACTTTAGACGAATGAGTTGATTATGTTGTTAGTGTCTGTTTGCTGTATGTTAGAAATGAAGATACATTCTAGACATTTAAACTTGTTTTCATAATTGGATTTTAACAAAAGCTGCGACTGTGTCCAAGGTAGAATAAGAGATAAAATAACTACTAACTTTTCTGGCTAAGGCGCAGAAATTCTAATTTTTTCCCTATTGAAATTTGCGGCATGATAACTCAAAATTCCAGCGCGGAGTCTGCAAGATAGCTGCGCGGCCGTGCAGCTGGAAGGGAATATTGGTAAGGATGGCAACTACGACCCGGAGGACTACCTATACATAAACATGCATATCTATTCTTGCACGCCTTAAAAATATATAAATAAAAAATTAGGGCTGCCGAAATTACCGATTAATTTCTCGATTAATCGGTAAATTATTTTATGGATTAAAATTATTTTAATCGATAAAATAATGATAAAAATTAAAGAAATGTTTTTATAAATAAATTCGATTTATTAATTAAAAATTAATAATAGTTTTTATTTTATTTATTTTTTATTAAAAATAAGTGGAAAGTTTAAACTTTAGAATATTTTATAAAATGTTTTATAAGGACAATGATATAAAAAAAAAACATTGTTTTTAATTATTTAACAATAAAAAATTTTAATCCATAGACATTATATTGAACTACTTATATTTAAATATATCTCCTAACAATGTTATATCTTTTAAATTACATTAAATACTTAAGTTATGGGCATTTTTAAAAATGCCATAAAATGGCACAAAATGTGAAGAAAAACAACCAAGTGAAAAATGTAATTATGAGGTCTTTAAAAAAAAAATCATAACTTTTGAACCACTTGGGATAAAAAGATGATTTTTATCTTTTTGTTAATCATCAAACAATTTATATATGGATTTATTACTTGTATATTTTAAAATTAATTAGAAATTTTCATTCAGGTGCCTAAACTTTAATACGTTATTTAACTTATTTTCATTGTTAACTATATTTTAAAAATAACTTAATAAAAATATCAATTGACTGTTTTTATTACTTCCCTTGACATTGTCAGTTTAATGACGTCATACATCTTTATTTCTATCTTTAACAAGATTATCGATTAATTAATCGGTAATTTTTCAAAAGTTAACGATAAAATTTAATTTAATCGATAACAGCCCTAAAAAAATATTAACTCAAAGTCATTGAATTCATAATTTTCCACTAAAAATAACAACAAAACTCATGTTTTGAATTTTTAAAATAGAAAGATCGTATTCTTCGCCCCCATCCCTCTGACGTGGAGGGAAGAGGGAGTGGGATCCGTCCATGATGTCAATACTTCAAAGCTCAGTTTTTTAAAAAAATCTTTTACAACAGAAGACACTGCATTTTTTTTTAATCTCTCTGGTGCGGCTGTTCATATATTTATTTTTTACTAGAAAATGAGAGAAACTTTGTTTTGTTGTCGGGACGGTTTTATTGTTGTAAGTTAACTGATGAAAAGAGGGAGTGGGATTCGTCCATGATGTCAATAAAAAGTTTCGGCGTTTAAAGTATTTTTATTGTTTCTTAATTTCTTTCTATATAAAAAATATGTGTCTCTTTTTTCTGACATAAAATGTAACACAGTAAAAATGTATCCTTTGGTGTCATCCCCCTAATGGTGTCACCCGGGGTGGCCCGCCCCCCCCGCCCCCCCCATAGCGACGCCACTGCTCTGACCACAAACCATTTTTATTTTCCGAGTACATCGTGACTTTCATTGGGGTGGAGAGATCAAGAGAAGTCTACCAAGACCAGGGACTGTAAGTTGGCTGGCACATAATGGTATGTTACGAAGACCAGACTAAGTGACGACCACGGGACATTGTGTGCTGGCGAGAGTTATGGGAGAGGTAAATATAGGGAGTGTGGGGGATTAGAATGTACGTACCTTTTTCTGACCACATGGCCCTTTTATTGTCCGATTACATAGGATGGGATTGGGGTGGACTTGGATAGGATACCGTCGCATTTAGGGTTATTATAAAAGAAGAGCATTAGTTGCTCAACATCATTTTCTCAGAAATGTACGTGTGTGAAAATGGAAAATACTTTGGAATATGGATTGACGAAAAGAGGGAGAAAATCCTTGATTCCTGCTAACTATGAATACTGGTTTCATAAGAAAAACCAAAAAAATGAAATACATTGGTGGTGTTGCAAGTTTATGTCATTGAAGTGTCACGCCAGAGTAAAGACGCTGAATGACAGGGTTTTACACACATTTGATGATCACACTCATGAAGGAAATCTATCCACGTCAATGGCTCGTAAAGCTGTAGGGGAAATGAAAAAAACTAATGAATGAAACCCTTGCACGACCGTCAACCAGTCAAGCTGTTGTGACTTCCAACTTACCTGATCACGTGACGATGGCACTACCGAAAAAGAAAACCATCAATTGTGCGCTGAGATGTTATAGAACAAAAATCTCAAGTGAAAGGGATGGTGGTCTGTTATTACCATCAATACGTGATATTATTACCACGTGATACTAACTTTGAAATACCAGAAATGTTTAGTCACTTAGTACTCTATGATTCACGTTCTGTTTCATGCAATTCAAGGATTATTGTTATTGGTGATCGTGTGGTTTTAGACGCAATGATGCGCTCCAAGTTGTGGCTATGTGATGGCACATTTAAAGTAGTGCCAACGATATTTTATCAGCTATAAACCTTTCACTTTGCCTTTGTAGAGGGCGTGAACCCAGCTTCTCTCTACTGTTTATTGCCTGATAAGGCACAGGCAACTTATCAGAGATTGATGACCATCTTGAGAAATTTGATTCCACAAGCAGAACCCGAGGTCATTCTCACGGATTTTGAAATGGCAGCAATGAATGCTCTACGAGGTGCTTATCCTCAAGCAAGAATAACTGGCTGCTATTTTCATCTGACGCAAAGTGTTCTCAGGAAAATACAAGAGCTGGGGATGAAAGCTGCTTATGAAACTGATGTAACAAGCATATCAGCTCCTGCTTTTGTTCCTGAAAAAGATGTTGCAGACATCTTAGATGAGCTAGTTGGTGGCATGCCTCAAATCGATTGCATGGAAGAATTAGTAACATACTTCGAGCACACATACATTCGTGGACGCCGTGTGCGAGGAAGGGCGGAACAGTATTGGCCATCTATGTTTAGCATTCCAACATGGAATAAAAGAAGTGATGCGGCTAGTGGACTTGCTAGGACAAATAATATCTGTGAAGGATGGCATCACGGATTGCAATCCCTCTTCAGCTGTCAACATCCAACAATGTGGAAGTTTATGGATGGAATTTTTAAAGACTGCAATTCGAACAAGTCTTTTCTATTACAAGCTGTTACTGGAACACAGCAGCCAAGGTGAAAACGTTATTGTGAGCTGTTACTGGAACACAGCAACCAAGGCGAAAACGTTATTGTGGCTGCAGGAACGTGTCGAGCGATCATTGCAAACATACACACGCATCAACGCCTTGACTTACCTGAGAGGAATGGCGCATTTATCTCAATCATGAATTCACAATATATGTCAACATTTTGTAAGCGTATAAACCTTTTTTCAATTTTCCTATTAGAAAATAAATGTTCAAAATAATATTTCCTACTGTTTTAATATATAATAGACTTTTATATATTGTACTTTTTAAAATTAATTTTTAAAAATATCATCTCATTCTATTGTTAATTTTTAAGAGATATTAATTTAAATTAGACTATTTTATTTTATATATTGCACTAGTTTTAATTATTAAAAATATGTCATTCTATTTTTAATTTTTAAGAGATGTTAATATAAATTAGACTACTTTATTATTTATTGTACTATTTAAAATTATTATTAAAAATAATATCTCATTCTATTTTTAATTTTTGAGAGATATTAATATAAAACTATATTATTTTTTCAATCATACTATCATTAAATAAACGTTAAAAATAGCTATTTCATACTGTTTTTATTTTTAAAAAGATAATATTAAACTTAATTTTTTTATTTTTAATTAAAAAAGAATTAAAATGAATTTTTAAAATCTCAAGCATTTCACGCCTAAAATGAAAGGGGTCGAAACGTCCGGTATCGAAACACCCTAGGGTCGAAACGTCCTGGGGTCGAACTGTCCGGGGTCGAATCGCCCGGGGTCGAATCGTCCGGGGTCGAACCGACCGGGGTCGAAACGTCCTGGGGTTGAAACAAAAAAAAATGCATTTTCCCCACGGTCCCGATTGATTGATAATTTAAATATTTTTTTCGTCTGTTACCATTGTTGAAGTGTACTCAGTGGTTTCCTAAAGCTTCCTACTTATAATTATAACGTCACAAGCACGGGAAGCTGGAGAAACAGTGATGATTTAGTCAGCGAGGCCTTTGTCATTTATTAGTATAGATTTGGAGAGTTATCAAATAACATTGAATAATATTTAGTCTCTTGTATCTGAAAGATGATTTTCGGCTTATCCTCTAAAACCACAAAGAGCTTATGCCCCCCCCCCCAACACTTACCCCTCCCCCTCATTACGTTACTGCATCATTCCAGAAGATATTGAAAACACAACAAATAATTTAGCTTCATGTCTTAAAACAAGGAATGATGAAGAAGAAATATTTACATGTGTTATATTTTAATTCATACCTACCAGGGGAAATTCAGGAATAGTATCTATATAAGGTTTCCTAACCACCACACCTGCCGGTTTTTTTTTTTTTAAATAATATTTTTTTTAATTCATCAGCCGTTTTTAAAGTAGAAAATAAGTATAATCTTAAGTTTTTTAATGAATAAATAATTGTAATCTTAAGTTTTTTAACGAATAGTATTCTAGTATAGGATCGAGAACAAAATAAGAAATTTTGAATCTTTTAGCATGTTTTAAAATTAAATATTTTAGACTTTGCACAACTCAGCAAATAGTTTTATCGTGAGGCCAATTAGATAAAGCCAAGGCAACTATTTGTTTTAAACAATGCTCTACAGTCTATATGACTATATATGTTAAATTATTGACAATAGAAACATTTTTAAAAATTGTTTCGTGTTCAAGGCGCATTTTGTACTTTTCTTCTCCATTAACTTTAGATGAATCAATTTTCACCACAGTCTGCACCTACTGAGTCGAATATATTCTATACAATAGTACTCTAAATGATAATATATCATTAGTTTTCATGACTTTCAAACAAAGGAGAGCTATTCATTACGCTGTAGACGGCTTGAACATTTTCAATTAATATTCGTATTATCATGGAATTAATTGGTCAACGGCAACGTACTTTGTTTATTTTCTCATCTCAGCTGTTACCAGTAAAAAATTTGGATAAACAAGCTTAACAAGAGTGTAAAGCTTTATATTGTTACATCTCAATTCACTACTCCGTCCCCTAATTGATTATCTAAGTTTTTTATTTTATGTAGAGAAATGCCGATTATATAGCTAATCACCAATTTCGTTTTCAATATAAATTCACTGAAAAAATTGTATATGTATTGAATTTCTCTTCCTTAAAAAGATGTCCTTCATTTAATGACGTTCAACATTGAGCGTTAGATGAATGAGATTTGATAAAGTCCCGCTACAGCTCAAGTTACAGTAACAGCCTCAGTTGTGGGGTAAAAAACTTACTTTGTAGCTGTCTATGATAAAAGCTGAAGTTTTGAGCGCCAACAATTCAAGTCCTAAAATTATTGGGAAAGAAAGACTTATCTTCTTTATAAAGGCAATGATACAATTTTTAAAGGTATTTTTTTTTAAATATTACATGACATTTTGGTACGTAATAATTTCTTACAATTGGGACGTTTTGGAAATTGTAATAATCGTACAGTCGTACAGTGTTAAGGATGTCAGTTAAACAAAGTTTACATACGTGTGCCGATGTATTATGTGTAACATATCACTAAAATGTTACTAAGAAATTTTAGCTGGAAAACAAATGTTGACATGAAAAAATTGTAAAAATATTTCTGCAAAAGTTTTCATTGATGGGCTCAACAAATGAAAATTTATTAAATTGACTTAATATACCCTAAATGCGGATGAAATTTAGTCATAAAATACCTATTTTCAATCAAACTAGTTTCCAACTTTTTTTTATACTAATTTAAATGTTTAATATATAAACTGCCAGCATTTTAGGACTTTTAAAGAAATTATATTTCTATATGTTTATTATTTTAAAATTCACATTGTGAATTTGTTTAAACCAAATGTTTTAATTTAAATTAATTGTTTATTTATCTCTTTTCACTAATTAAAAAAATGAAAGAAAAATCGACAGTGAACAGGTAAATGCGTCAATTAATTTTTATTAATAATGAATTTTAATATTGATATATATTAATGAAATGTTACAAATTATAAATATTAAACCTCAAAATGTCATACATATGAACAATAGGTACTCGATGAAATAAAGTAAGCAAGTTCCTGTTCCCCTCAGCCCCCCCCCCACCCAAATTGATATATGAAGTAACATAACTCATCTCTTTATTACGTGACTAACCCAGTGACGTCCCTTTTGCAAGCATAAATAACTTCATCAAATAGATTAAACCAACTGACACACTATATTTCATTTTGTTTTCCTCTCATGGTTGTTGTTTACCTAAAGAGTGGCTTGGTTTAGGTTGGTGTTACCTGATTCTCAGCAAGACTATCAGCAACTTTCTCATACCAAAAATATATTTTGTAAACTGACAAACATCTATTTAAGACAAAAGAGTAACACGAGGCATTAACAACCCTTACACTTGCACACTACCTCATAACGTTTCTTATACGCCACTTACAATTAGTCACCAACGCCATACATTTGAGTTATTCTTAAAATTGTAAACTATGCATGTGAAGAAAAATCTGTTACTGCTAACAAGCTTGTTTCCATGATGTCTTGAATCAATGCGTCCTCTGGAAAAAAAGAAAAAAAATTAAACATGAAAGATTAAAAAATCGTTTAATAGCGATTTAAGGAGATTTAATGGAACAACAATACACATTTTCCCTTTTATTCTTTATTCTTTATACAGAACAGGTAAAAATGTAATTTAAATATACAAATTATTTTTAAAGGGTAATATAATTTATTGCAAAATAATATCTATCTCTTTTGTTAATTATATAAAATTTTTCAGCAATATAATTTAAAAAAAAATTAAATTGAGGAATACAAAATTTCTACATATAAATATCATGTCATCTCCTATTATTATAATCATTATTATATTATTATAATGCTAGTTATATGCAATTCATAGCCTTAAAACCAAACACATTACTGTAACATATATATTTATATTTTCTTGGAACTACACAAGTTTAGACTTTACGTACATGTGATTATCCATTGAGAAATTTAATTTGTGACATTAAAATGTCTAAGAGCGAAGGTCTTGGGGCCTAAGTCAAATTAAAGGGGTTGGATTTTTTTTCTTGGATATTGAAGAATATGATTAGTTAATGATGTGTAGATTTAATTTGTTCGGTAAAGCATAAAGTTGAACGTTTGGTAAAGTATAAAACTGAACGTTCGGTAAAGCATTAAGTTGAACGTTTAAAAAATGACGAAGGCTACACCACTGCTAGTAGTTATGTACATAAAGGGTGTCACAATAAACGAGAATCTTTTTAATGAAGAATCCCAACAGCAGATTTCGTACAGGAAAGTGGCATCTAATGGAAGTATTTTTTTAAATTATTTTTTTTTCAATTAATAATTTCTATCATGTTTTTAATAAGGGATATTTTAAGGTTACAGTACAAAAATATTTCCAAACAACTATATTTATAGCTTTTTAGTTGTGGGCTCGAATGTTAGAAGTTAATATTAAATTTCACAGGAGAAAGAATAATTTATGTGATCTCCGAGAAAAGGATAAAATGGCACAAGAGCAAAAAAACTTCACAGAAAAAAGAGGCAGTAAAGAATGCTTCTAACATTGATAATATAAATGCAATGCGCATAGCAGTTGAGAATGATTTGAAAGATGAACATGTTTATGTTGTTATTAACTTTGATTTGCAAAATTTCATTTCATTCCTCAGGGCTGACATCAGTTCTTTTTTTTAAACATAATAAAATTAAATGGTATAATTTGACTGGATGTTCTTCCAAAAGTATACAAGGTTATTGTGTAATATGATCAGAGAATTTATCTAGGAGAATCGGCTATGATTTAGCTTCGGCTTTTGTTAAAATCTTAGAAAGGATAACTGAATCCGATATGGATTTTAAAAACATGGTAACTTGGAGACACTCATGTGTACCACAAAATAAAATAACATAATAACATATGCTGTTTTTAATTTTTTGAACACACATTCCCATAATGAGTCGGTCATCATGAAATGTTGTGTTCCTTGTCACTCTTGTTCACAAATTGAGAAAGCCATAAAAGCCAATGAAGTGTTTTCACCTATTAGCCTAATTAGAGTCCTTAACATGTTAACAAAAAGACAAACCTTTGTAATAATTCAGATAAGGGCAAATGACTTTAAATATTTTAAAGCAAAAGCTGACATATTTAAATTTAAGAGTTTAAAATATTCAAAAGTATGTGTTCTAAAATCTACAAATAAGCCTTTGCTTTGTTGAAAATTAACCATAACGATATAACATAGTAAAATACATAGAACCCTGTTATAATGAAAAAGCCCTATAATTAAAATAGCATATCAGAGGAATATAAGGTTCTTTCACAAATTTCAAATATTCATATAAGCATTAAATCAAAGCAAAAAAAAAAGTTAAATTAAATAATTAAAGGTTAATACATTTTATTGATAATACTAACAGATAGCAATAGCAACTTTGAGCAAAGAAAATATTTTGTCGTAATCAAACATCAACATTACTATTGCCTATCGCGAATATGTTCCTTCGACCAAAAGTTCGCATAGAACATTCGTACTCTGAGGTGGCCATGTGTGTGCATCTGTATTTTTTAAAATTATAAAATGATCATTAATTTGAAAGGTAACCTTAAAATAAAGAAGAAACATAAAATAATACCTATTGTTGGTAACACGGCCATATGTTGATTATTTTATTACACAATATCTTGTCTTCATCACGTTCACATACGAGGCATTCTTCAGGTTGGCAGTCTTCACGTTGTTTATAAAATAAAACCTGTCGAAATTAGAAAACTTTCATTGAATTGATTCTCTAAATATTATTTAAACGAGCCATGAAAAAAAATGGTTGTATAACTTATAATAAAACAAAAACTGAGAGGTGCATATAACAATATTTTTTTGAAAATGGAGTGTGTGATGACAAGATTTTTATGCCACTTACTGACAAGGCGGGAAACCACAGAAAACCTTTGAAAGTTACTATATTTAACTTATTAAACCATTACAAAATACGATGATGGAAGATATTGCTTGCACGAACACCAGCATCAAATACTCAAGAAATCTTAACCCTGTAAGTTACAGTCTTTCAAGATCACTTACAATAGTATTCGGCTAGCGGCTAGGGGATAACACTTTCAGAGAGAAGAGCATAAGAATTTTATATCATTCATCACTAGCTTGACAGCAAGGAATGAACTCTGAGCGAAACTCTCATGTTTACATTATGTAAGCTTAATATTAGAACCAATACAGACAGTAAATCCAGATAGTATATTGACTTACACGTATACTCTCTGACTTTGTTGAGCGCCTATGGTCTTCCTAGCAACTTTTCGACGCTCATGAGCGGCAGCGATTTGTTTATTAGCACTGTAGACGTATATAATAAGATAAAAAAACATGGTTGTATTGAAAAATAAAACAAAAGCCGACTCTTAGGTGTGAATTTATGTTTGACAAAGCAACGCAGTTGAATTACAAATAAAGTGAGAAGATTTTAACCCTATTTATTTCATGTTAAGCTTTAGTAATGCATTTTTTATTTTAAAAGTTTGGCTTCATCATTGTAAGTGTAATCATATTTACGAGCGCTTCACCCACTGTCACTTTGAACGCTATAAAGTTTTCGAATGTACATAAAGGGGCATTGAAATGTGTCAATAAATATTTTGCTTTTAAATTGATCCTTCTACTTCTAACATCAATTAATTTACGATGAATGGATATGGCAAATTCTTGAAAAATTAGCCAAGTATCTATCTTTTTTTTATCCACACAAATTTTATTTCAAAAAAAGAACGAAAAACACTCTATTAAATGCTTCATGCTTCTTCATATAGATTGCAACACCTCTAAAAAATATTCAAAGGAAAAGGACAACTGACAAAAATTCCACATATTCAATATATATATATCACAAGCATGCACCATAAATTCAAAATAAACGAAGTATACCACAAACATTTACATATAGACTACCCAATTTCCTGATTCTAAGTCTATGTTGGCGTTGTGTTTTTCTTATAATTTAAAAATTCAAATTGTAATTGACTTTAATTTAATGGATTTATAGCGATAACTCCATGAAATAAAGTAATCATTAAAAAGTAAGTCTAACTGTTCTTGAACGAACCTCAAATTCCTTTTGTGTTTCAATAATTTGTCCATATGACAAGAGTCAAAGAAACTATCAGACTGTTCATCGTCCAGTTGTGCATTAGTAGTGACATCGCTAGTGAAGTTTTTATTTTCCTTTCTGGTTACTTTGGCTACACATTCCTCCAACATAACATCAGCTGTATACAAGTAAAATTCGGAGATTTTAGAAACTGTAAGATCCTTAAAAATAATACGGGATGAATTTTGGTCAGGATCTTCTGTACTTGCTGTATCAGATTTTTCGTTATTACAATGATACATTATAAAAACGAAATTGCCTCTATAGATCAGTGATGGCGAACATATGACACGCCGTGGCACAGTCGGCACGCAGAGCATTATCAGCCGGCACCGGCACGCAACTGAGATTGTAGTCTTTTAATTAAATAACTTTGCTGGCACTTTCTGTTGGCATTTTGCTGTAAATAGGTGGGTTTTAATTGAATTTTTGGCGCTCAGCCCCAAAAAGGTTCGCCATCATTGATTTTCATTATTTTCGGTATAATATTATCAGTATAAAACTATGTAGACGTTTTTACCAGAATTTTGAAAGTTTAATAGTTTTAAAATGCTGAATGAGAACGGTCAGAATCATTTAAGGAGTATAATGAATTTTAACAATCTTTAATTAATCGCAATTTTGATGAAAGTGTGGGTTTTATCATATGAAATTTACAAACTCGTCGAAATAAAAAATCACCTTTCACTTCTAAACTTTGTCTGCTGGATACTTTGGGACATTTGACTTTTGAGCCATAACTTGTGATAGCTTGAGGCCTAGAGATGCCTTTATTAACCCTTCCTTCTGTTCTCTTTCTTTTCCTTTTAATAGAAGAAAAATGTTTATAGATAGGAGATGTGTAGGAATTAAACTTTACACAATTTTATTTAAAAATATGTAAATTTTAAAAATTTGGCCTTTATTATTATCTGTAATAAATAATATTAAATGAAAAAACGTATAAAAGGCCCAATTATCTATTATGTATTTATTTATGTTTTAGCAGCATTTAAAGCTGTATTATAATTCTATTTAAACACTTACTTAAGTTGCTTGGAAAGTTTTTGGAGAGTTTCACTCAAAAAAATTTCATCTGGTGACCAAAGTATTGGGGATAGTTTTTCACTCAAAACTTCCATGTCGTTTTCGCCAAGTTTCATTTGTTCTTCTGTATCAAGCGGCAGATCAGTTAACATTTGTAGAGGATCTGCTGACTGATTTGTGCTAATTTTTTCTTCGGAAATATTTTTTTCAGGTCCTGTTGACGTTTTGCAAGATCCTACTCTTTTACTGAAATATTCCAATTCGGTTACAATGTGTTTAGAGATATTAGGTTTTTTTTCAAGTATCTTTAGCAATTCACTTTTGAGTTTTTCACTGCGCACGGCTATTTGTCGAGCGGATAAGCCAAAATTTCCAAATACATTAACATCCGCACCGCTATCTATAAGAGCTTCCACAATCTGTATATGTTGATATTGTGTGGCTATGATTAACGCCGTATCTCCGTCATTTCTTTTCACATTTAAATCTGCACAATAGTCTATAAGAACTTTTAAATTGTCTGTTTGTCCAATAGATACAGCAAACATTAACGCTGTGCTTCCGTCGTTACTTCTTTCCTTTACACACGACCCACTTTCAATTAACTTTTTAACAACTTCTTTATTGTTAATACATGCGCCAGAAGCATACATCAAAGCTGTTAAGCCTTCATTTGATTTCTCATTTACCCTAGCTCCCTTTTCTATCAACATTTCTACCCCTTTTAAACAACAATTCCTTGAAGCCAACATTAGAGCTGTCATTCCAGTGTTGTCCTTTTCTTCAATATCAGATCCTTTATCTATCAAATCAGACATGAGTTGTAATTCTCCATGCGTTGCCGCTATCATGAATAAGGTTTTGCCATATTTATCTTTATATTGGAAATCGATTTCTTTACTGAGTAAGGTTTCAACAATTTCTGTAGATTTTGTTTGTAAGGCTTTGTCTAAAGCACCATCAATATTTGCTCCTTTTTCTATTAACATTTTAGCTATGTCCTTTTTACCCCAGATCAAAGCTGTTTCCAAAACACTGCAGTTTACACTGTCTAGGTAATCTATCATTGCTCCTCCGTCCAAAAGTGTTTTTACAACATCTATATATCCATCTCTCACTGCCATGAAAAGAGGTGGTTCATGTGCTCCACGGTTGACATTAGCGCCCCTTTCAACGAGCATCTTTGCAATAGTGTTGTGTCCTCCTAGTATGGCTAATTGTAAAGCTGACATCATATTATCCTCAGTGTTGTTGATTTTAACGCCGTACTCTATTAGCATGGCCACAACGTCTGTAAGTCCATTTATTATAGCCAGTGTTAAAGGCGTATGAATTAAAAATTTGCGTTCTATATCTGCCCCATTCGAGAGTAATAAACATGCCATTTCTTCATTTCTTTTTTCCAGTGCTAGTTCAAGGGGATATTTCTTTGTTACTGCGTCCATCATGTTAACATCAGCACCTTTATCAATTACAAATTTAGCTTCAACGATGAACCCATGTTCAACTGCTTCCATAAGCATGTAGGAACTTATGTGAAGTCCGATACTTTTCAGATCTCTATCAGGGTACAACATTGTAATGTTCATCTTTTATGTAAATCTTGAGAGTTTATCAAGTGTTTATTCACCCTGAAATGGAGGTGTGTCTATTTATTAGCACGATTAAAAAGGTAAATAAAAACAGTATAGCTGACAGAATCACGACGAGCATTTGAATTCAATTAAAATCCAAGTCATAGCCTTGTATTTCAATTAATTTATAGGCATTAATTTAAAGGAAATGTAACGTTATTAGTTCCACTTAAAGATTTGGTTAATAAAATATGAAGATTTCCCATTGCATACTTTACATACGTCACAGCTAATTAATCACTATACTCGACATGTTTAAATATTATATAACTAGATTATGCCGGGGCGCCGCGGCGCCTGCGGCGCCCACTTTTTTAGGGCGCCTACGGCGCCAACCTTTTTCAAATGCCCAACTAACTTATCCTTTTTTGATAAATACGAAATATTAAACTTTCTGAAATGTACGCAAAGTATTATATTTTGCGCACCGATGCACACCAACCAATGACGTCATCATATTAAATAGCGCTAATCACCACACGATTTTTCAACTAACTGCTGTAGACTGTCGTACATCGTTCCTCAGCGTTCCAGATCCAGTGACTTGGACTATTATATTATTTACTAGATTGTGCCGGGGCGCCGTGGCGCCTGCGGCGCCTCCTTTTTTTGGGCGCCTACGGCGCCAACCTTTTTTT
>MUZC01000404.1:238205-266525 GCA_002072015.1 Radix auricularia | reverse complement strand
GGGGGGGGGGGCTGAACGGGCTAAAGCCACGGGCCCCCGACGGTTTAGGGGCCCCCAAACTTTTTATATTTTATAATAAAAGTGTACAAAAGTTTGCACGAACCCTTGAAAATATAATAAATTAATAAATACTATCTATACAACTTATCGCGTTCAGACATGATAGTATTGACAGTACCTAATAATCGAAAAACTTTAATTGATTCACTTCGCATGATATAAAATATAATTTATATTTTTAAAATTTCCCATTTTCGTGAAGTTCCGCTGGCCGAGTGGGCATAGTACATGCTTGGGGAGCTACCGGTGTCAGATTCCATTCCAAGTACGGGCAAATATTTTTTCTTTTCACACTCAATTATAACTACCGCGAACACATCAAACAGTTATTTCTTCTTCGTGTTCATTTTTTTTCATTATTAAAAATTTAGTTACAGTCTTATATTAGCTGTTAACAATCATTTTATTTTAAGAATGCTGGCTGGATAGGGCCCCCATTTGATTGCAGCCCGGGGCCCCGTGCAGTCTTAATCCGCCCCTGACTACAGGACATTTTGATCCTCGATGTTTCCACCCTCGTTTTTACCCTCGTAAAATTTGTTTCTTCTTCTTTTTAAAAAAAAAAAAAAATAATATATTTTAATATTATTATCTATTAAAAATTAAACAACAGAATGAAATAGTTATTTTCAATGTTTTATTTACCAGTAATAAGTATATACACTGAAAAAAGTTTAGAACCACTGTGTTAGGTGAACGGTTGGACCAGAATAGCTTTGCCCCCCCCCCTGTATACGCCTATGCGTATTTTTGCTAAAAATGTGACAGAAATTTTATTTATTACAATCAATAATGTATTCAGTTATAATTGCAGATATAATTCCTTTTTTTTTTTTCTCCTTTTTTTAGCGCATTTTCGAGAAGTCGAATGCGCTATTGCACCCGTTTTGTCCGTCCGTCCGTCATCAACCTAGATCTCAGCATCCATAAGTCCTAGACCCATGATGTATATATGTTTTTTGTATGTCCTGACCTGCCATTTGTGCATCAACACTCAGTTACTCGATCCGTTAAAAAAAAACCGTTAAAACTACCAAAAAACATTGCGAATCGAGAGATAACACTTGCGCAGGCAACGGCCGCCATTGCCGGAAGTCTTAGTATTATCAAAAGTATTAGTTTTTTTTTTGTTGACGCCATTAGAATATGTGTAAAAGTTTAGAGAGTTTTACGTCATCATTTGTGGTATATTCATTACACAAGAAAATTCATAAAAATATGTCTAAAATCTAAACACAATTACTGATAACTACATAATGCTGATATCTAACATAAGTACTGATACATAATACGAAAATGCGCTAACACGTCCTGAGTTCCAAAAGGGACCAGGCTTAACATGATTTTTTTGTTTCCTTTTTTTTAATTTTTTTATTTATTTTATTTTTTTTTTGGTTGATATGTGTACACTGTCTTCAATGTAGTTGACTTGCGGGGACTTAAGTTCAGTTTTATGGTAAAAATAATTATGACATTTTTCTCAAATTAGGGGGGGAGGGCAAATGCCCCCCGCCCCCTGCCCCCCAGTATACGCCCATGCACATACTGATGAATTACGTATTAGTCTTTGTTCAGCTAGCCACTGTAACCACTGCAGCTTGTCGTTCATTTTCCCGTAAATTGCTCGCGGAGGCATTTCAACAGCAGGTCACATTCCTGCTGGTATAACTAAAAGCTTATTTCCCTTGGTGCTTGCGGTCTTCCAGCCATTTTGAAAATTAATATGACGTCATCGTTAAATATAGAAAGAAATAAGTAAGGAATCAATTCAACGGGATGTCCAATTACTACACATAATCTCACACACATGACAGCTGTTATGTTTTATGCTCTAAATAATTTGGGATCAGACTTTAAAGTAGTACCAAAATTTGTTGTAATGCTGATTATAACACAGCAACTTGAAAAAAAAAAGACATTATCTTTAGTCTTTAGACTTTAGATTGATATGTGATGTAATAATACTAATACTAATAATTTAAATACAAATAAAAAAAGAAAAGAAAGAAATATTTTCTCAACACCATCCTAGTTAATGAACGGCTTTAGTCACGGCTTTAGTGTATCTTTAATTTATTTTAATCAATTTTTTTTCTAGCGAACCTATAATTATTTATGACTTCATTAGGTTATAATTTTATACTACGTAGCTAATGTATTTTTTCTTAAATTTTTTGTAAAAAACTTACTCTTTAAACTCCCCTGGACATGAAATATTTGAATACACAAAATAACCCTGTTAGTTTGTTATGACACGTCACTTATCGGGAAAACAAATTTTCTAAGTAAAATAAAATTAGACTGTGGAAATTTCCAATCTTACATGGGACTAATATTCTCATACTATCTTGTTACATAGTTAACTTAAAGGATTAAAGGGACTTCTCATTTTGAAATATACCTAGCTTGAAATTCTTAAATGAAAAGGTTAATTAATTATATCGAATCGCCGCAATGAGATTTTAATTTTGTACCAGATATTTCTTGAACCCTTTTACGAAAGAAATGTTAAAGAACGTATCCGTTAAATAAACCCTAAATCGAAAAATATTAATAGATAAATTATAACAATAAAAAAAATAATAATTCCATCTACGTTTGTGTAAAATACATGTCATGCGTAAATATTAAGATATTAGTAATAGTTAAAATCTAGACTTTATCTAGCTAACAATAAATATCACCTGGTAACGTATTTTTCCCTTTTAAGAATCGTACTTTATATATATATATATATNCCAAAGTAAAAAATTCGACATGTTCAATTTTATGTCATAGAAAAATAAGACACAGTTCCTTCAACTAGTAAGGAATTAAGAAATAAAAATGAAGTATGTTAAAAGTTAAAACTGTTAATTAAAAAAAATATCAGTTAACTTGCAATAATAAAACAGCCCCAACGCGCCCCAATAAAGATCAATTTTACGCGTTATTCCGTATTTTATCATGTTTTAAATTTAATAAAAAAAAAAAAAAAAAAAAAAAAAAAAAACACTTGCTTTTATGAGATAACGAAATGTTTTCTCTATTTGAAATTAAAAAGTCATACAAATATTTATTATTATTTTTTAATCTACAGCTTTCGTTTGTGAACTTTTTTTTTTTTTGTCATTGCGAAGTTATAATAAATCAAGTCAGCAAAGCTAAGTAAGCTTACAATAATGCCTCTTCAATGCTCGTTTAAGAAAGCATATCAGTCTTGGTTGTCCTATGTAAATTCTAACTCATTTTTATATTCTTTTAAACTTTATAAATGATCGCTCCCTGCTGCAGTTTGATGTCATCATTTGACAGATATATGTGAAGTGCAATGTTACATTTGTAAAGACTGTGTAAAAGTTGGTTCATTCAAAGGCAGCAACATTTAGCAGGATATAGGAAAATGCCGTGTCCTGGTTTGTTTTTGTTTTTCCTTTCTTTTCACTTTAAATATGCATTTAATGAGATAATATGTTTACGACTTATGTAAGTACGTATTTCATATTATTGTACTGATGAAGGCAGCAGCTGATATGTCTTCTGTAATATTCGTTCATAAATAAAGCTCAAATTTATTGTCTTCTTGCACAATTACTTTGTACATTTTGTATTTTATTTAAAAGCTTTATGCAGTCCCATTCTGTATGACCATCTTCATTACATACTATAATAACATTTAAATCATTGGGAGCCCCTGGGCTTAGCCCGCTCACATCATCCCCTTTCATCCACCAAACGGGGAGGGGTGCACGCATCTGTGACGATGTGGGACAAGCGGGAGGGTGTGATAAAAATGTGACGCAACATTTTTAAAAAACGCAACACTTTAAATAAAAGTTTCATATAAATATTTGATTGTTTACAATTTATTAATATCGCTTTTAATGGCTACAATATTGCAGTGCAGCTTAACACTAAAACACATAATGAAATGAAAAAAATAGTTTGCAACATGCTAATTTTTCAAGTCAGTACTGGTATATTTTATGAAAACTGTATCTTCAACAGCTACTCTACTAGTATCAGTTAGTTGTGTAAAAGACATGTTTTTCAGTTCCTTTCCAGTAATATTTTCAGGCGCAATGATAGAAATTTCTGTTAATTCTGTCGAAGCAATACTGTTACATTTTGGGAAAATTTTATCTTCAGGCTATATCATATTTTTACATCTTTCCCAGTAATATCTTTAAGAGCAGTGGCAATATTAGTTTCTAACTCTGTGCAATGACTATTAATAGACTTTCTCCTTGTATCTTCAGAAGCATTAGCAGTAATATCAGCAAATCCTGGGCCATGACGTTTTTGACATGGATCATCACCTTGATCTGCTACGCGTGCCTGTCGTGTGTTGTCTTTTATAACTGAGACATGACCCTTGAGATTTGTTTGGCTTGACTTCAACATTTGGTTTCTTTTCCTGTATAAATAATATCAAAATATTAGTTTAAGAATTATTATTGTGATAATAAAATTGATAATTACGAAATACATGCGTAGCCTCAATATCTGCAAATAACTTTTCATTGACACCATGTAATAGTATTTCCGTAAATCAACACGGCAAGTGAAGACGCCAATCTTTGGTCTGTGTAACATTTTACTTTGATGTTCATGTCAGTCTCCAATGTACTTTGAATATCAGACTTTCCGTCAGTATAGTCTGTAAATGCTGTATAAGACTTTTGTTCAGTGTTGACTTTAAAGCTGTAATATACTTTACGTCAGTATTGACTGCACACGATATATTAGACTATAGGTCAGTACAGACTGTTCATGCTGTTTTAGACTTTCGGTCTGCGTATACCAGTGATGGCGAACATTTTTGGCCCACGTGTCCGAAATTCAATTGAAACCTAATTTTATTTAGCATGGTGTCAACACAAAGTGCAAAGCACAATGGTTTGATTAAGGTAGTAGTATTTTAGTTGCGTGTCGGCTGATGAGGCTATGTGTGCCATCTGTGGCACGCGTGCCATAGGTTAAACATCACTGGTATATACTGTACAAGCTGATTAAGACTTAAATAAAGTATCAGGATTAAAATTACTATTTTTCCTTTAAATGAAATAAATATTGTTTTTGCTTTTGAATTCCTTTTTGTAATAAATTATATTTAATGACAAAATATCTAAAATTGAATCAATATTAGTTTATACATGGTAGCTAAAATGTAAGCGGTATCTCCGTTTTATTTTTCATATTAAAATCTGCACAATTGTCTTTAAAAATTTCAAGAATTTGAGTTTGATCCTTAAATACATAATATATTACTTTTTACATTTACATATGACCCACTTTCAATTAACGTTTTAACAATCTGTACTTTAAAGACTTGAATAAGAAGCATACATAAACGCTGTTAAACCTTCATTTGATTTCTCATTTATATTAGCTCTTTTTTCTATCAAAATTTCTACAGCTTTTAAATGAAGCATACATGAGAGCTGTCATTCCATTTTTGTCCTTTTCATCAATATCAGCTCCCTTATCAATCAAATCAGACATCAGTTGTAATTCTCCATGCCTTGCAACAATCATGAACAAGGTCTTTCCATATTTGACTTTATATTTTACATCGATTTCTTTGTTGAGTGAGATTTCAACAATTTCTGTTGATTTTGTTAAAAATGCTTGATCAGAAGCACCATCAGTATTTGATCAATTTTCAATTAAAATTTTAGCTATGTCCATTTTATTGCACATGAAAGCTTTCTCTAAAAATTGTACTTTCCATTGTCTTGGTAATCTATCATTACTAGTTGTGGTTGTCACAATACTAGTAGATTCTATATCCATATCTCACTGTTTGTGTATGTTGTTTCTAATTAAAAAACTTTATGCAGTCCCATTTTGTATGACTCGCTGCAATGATCAGCGCCGGTTAAACATCGTTATTATTAACATCATCTCCACTTTGAAGAAGCAGCTTGACAGTTTCATTATGTTCATTTATTGAGGCTAATTCTTAAGCAGACGTTTTAACACCGTCTGTGTTGTTTATTTTTGCCCCATGCTTTTTTAACAGGGCTACAATGTTTGGATATCAATTCATTGCGGCCAGTCCTTTTGCGTACAATTAAGAAATGAAACTTTGAGTTTCCTATCTTCCCCACTCGAAACTAATAAACAAACCATTTGTGTATTTCCACTTTTCTTTGCTAGCTCCAGTGGACTTTTCCTTATTTGCTTGTTAATCGCGTTAACATCGGCACCATTGTCAATATCAAATTTAGCGTCAACGATCAACCCATATTCAACAGCTCTTATCCTATATAATTAAGGGCAATTTTCTGTGCGATCATTGTTAGCGATTGGTCTCTCAAACTCGTAAAACCTCCCAAGGACAATAAAAAAAATTAAATCTCATTTACATATTGAACAATTTCACGCACATTCAAAGCCATTTTTTAATTGTGTGCATTTTTTTCCAAGACTTTATTTGAGCGGTGCGCTTTCGGATTTATATTTAAAAGCTTTGTTTTAACAGGTTATTTATTTTATCTATAATTAATAATATTTTTGACGTGATTCACATTTATGGACAGCCGAGGTTCTAAAATTTTATTATGATTTCTAAAAAGTTTATTTTAAATTCTACGAGTTTACTATAAATTCTGCAAGTGTATTGAAAATTCTATATATTTGAATAAGTTAGAAAAGATCAACTGCCATTTTAATATCCTAGCTCACATGGAGTATTTTGTGACAACAAGTAGATCTAAGGCGTAAAAAAAACCGTTAAAATTCACTATCAGTATACACCATACTAAAGTATGATTAGATTTTTCTGAGTTCTTTGTTTATTGGGAACTGGTTTGTATTAACCGAATGTGTCTTTTAATCATATTTCTTGTTGAAATTTCCGAGTGAAATACTGGCCGCCGGTCAAGATAGACAACTGTGGAGATCTGTTTATCTGTTGATGTGTCCATTCGTTTACCCAGCGACCCCAACGGTCACGGGACTGATGATGACTATTATTTATGTAGTGTTTAGAATATGCGTGTTTATTTAATGGATTTATACTTAAATGTATGTTATTAGTATTTTTATGGAAAGCTCTTTTAGTCTTTTTACTATAAAATGTGATGTCCATATCACTATGGTACATCCATTGATATTATAATACTATTTATTATTTTGACATAAATGCGAAAGCTGGTATTTCTAAACTTTATTTCAGAACAAACTATAATATCACTTTTGCTTTATTTCTAACTCCTATCTATAATTCAAAGTGATTATCATCCAAGTCTTGAATAATTTCTAGACCAAAGTAATCTTTCGTTACATAACTCATTATCTGATTTTAAAAATAAAAGCAAATTATTTTAATATTTTCAATTTGTAATAATCAAAAATGTTATCGGTAATGTAATGTTCTATAATGTATGAAGTTAAGAATTCATTGAATATTTTCTCTATTTTTTTTTATTCAATTGAAATTATTTTGTTAAAGTAGAGCAGAGCTGATAGGTTATTACAGTCATGCCTTTAAATTATGGTTACATAAATGAATCATAACCACATCACTTGAAAGCGTTAACTTCAAAATTAGTGACTCGAGATGACACACGTTCCTCTACGCTCCCCCTTGTGAAAGGTTCCGGAGCGGATGGAGACGGGGAGATTCCTTTCGTTTCCGCTCCTTTCCATCAGCTACACAAAAATTATGAATAGTCTTCTAAAAATTCTAAGAAACTTGAAAGCAATAAAAAAAATTATAAAAATTGAAAACATTTTTTTAAAGGAGTTTTTTCAACTCTGAGAGTGAAAGGCACGGAAGTTTAGCGCTGCAGTAAAGGTTTAACTATTATTAGAGTCTAGGAATGAAAGGGTTGATAGAGATTATAATTTTTTGGGTAACTTGTTGAGAATACCTGAACGGATGTGTTAAGCACAGGTAACAGGTTGTCAGTAGACCTATTGTATGCCATCACCTTGGCAATGAAAGTATACTTATAAGTTGATAATACACTGTGTACTGTGTTGTGATAGATCAAAGACTTTCACGTTTGTAGACCGAACAGGACGCCATTGTGTGTACCCTTACTTTATACTTTAAACTGAAGACACTTTCAGATTAAATTCATTTTCGATCATGATTAGCCATCCAAAATGTCACATTATAAAATATGAGGATAGCACCATAAAAAATTAAATACTCCATTTAGCATATGTAGCAACTGGAGGCTACAGATATGATGAAAAAAATCAACATTCGACCGGTTGGTTGAGCAATGCGGAAAGACACAAGATGCAAAAACATGGTCAACACAATCTAAAGTACAAAACGGGCAATTGCGCCGTGATAATTTGAGCTTTCAGAACAAATATGGTCGGGTCTTTT
Organism: Radix auricularia; assembly: GCA_002072015.1. Classification (NCBI taxonomy): domain Eukaryota; kingdom Metazoa; phylum Mollusca; class Gastropoda; family Lymnaeidae; genus Radix; species Radix auricularia. Next base: position 258,136 of record MUZC01000404.1, on the reverse strand, counting down.
CAAATGTGTATTTTTTAAAAAATCAGAACGGGGGCTTCTCTAATTTACACCATGAGCCAAAGAAATTCTATCGGCACTGGCTCTTCTCAGAGTGAGATCATCCGCCAATGACATAAAATCAGCCTAGTTTTTCTTTTAGTAACACAAGAAACTACTCCAAGCAATAACTCTTCTCTCAGAAACTTTATGAGAAAGAACCTAAAGTCAGCACTTTATCGCTTTGGTGACAGCTTTAGGTGTTAAAAATTAGACTTTTTGATTGGTTGTATATAAAGTTAAAAAGGAATCAGTTATTTTCAAAAATCAACTCAGATTGTAGCTTAGTTATCTCTCTGTTTAACAAAGTAAACTGTTCTTTTCCGACTCAATTATTATTTAAAAACTATTGTAAAAGTCCGACTCTATAGAACTCATTTTTTTCATGTATTTAACTTTGTCTCTTCTAAATGGATTTGTTTGCATTGTTTCACCTCTGTAACTAATTCTAAAGTATGATTTAATTATATTTTTTTTTTTAAAAAACTTTCGGAAATTTTATAGAGCAGAGGTATTTTAATACATAAAATAAAGGGATAAGAAACAATAATATTTCTTTATTACATTTGTAAGTGTTAAAAATAGCACATGCATAAAACAAGTCACCGTGTCTTTAAAACCAATTTGTAAATAGATTTTTTAAAATTCATAATTAGAGATGAACAAAATCAAATAAAATGTAATAAACATAACACAAACACTTGATAGCATTTGTTAAATCAAGTTCGATATCAGTAAAATCGTGTGAAATGTCTTACTATAACGAATTGAAAGAATCGTGAAGTAAAACAATCCAGTCAGTAGAAAATTGTAGATAATGTTAACTAAATATGTTACAGTGTGCAATTTCTAAAATACATTTGGTCAATATGAACTAGAAAATTTCAAAAAATTCTTAATTTAAACACTTGAAATTCAAGGACAAAGGAGTTTGTGTAAATGCTGATAAACCCTTTTCATCAAATAGTTATTTAATAGTGTATCGGTTTCATTTTTAATTAGCTTAAACAATATTTTGTGAAATCTGTAAAATAATTTTAAATAGATGCGACACGCGGCATAGCATACGCCTCAGACTTGCTCGTAGACAGTGCAAAACTACATCACGAAGAAATCAGAACAACACGAATGAACCTCGAGGGGGAGAACAGCCGACGCATTGTATTTCTTTAAACATGTGCACGGCGGTTAGCTACCCCTCTTTCCCTGCACCACACTAGATTGCCAAACATAAATTGTGACTGGCCGACCCTCGCGAAGGTCAGTCTTCAAGCTTATTGCACTCATCCTGTGCTTGTTCTGATAATATATGTACAGATGGTGGATTGTAGCTCTACGGAATTTGTTCGTTCATTAGGGTATGTTTTGAAATGCGGTTGCACTCGTTTATCAGGATAGTGGCAAGTCGATGTCACATCAGTGTGATAAGGTGTCTGTGAAATTTGTGTGGACATTCCGAAGTTGTCAATAGATCGCACAAAAATGTTATGACGTTTGAGAGGTAATTGAACTTCGAAATGGCCATGATCGGGATGATCGCTTAAGAGAAGGTATATAGACAAATATTGACCGGCATTGTAAACTCGAGGAGAGATATGCGAATGTTCTCGGAAGTAGAGGATGATATTCGCAGGAAGTATTTCAGGCATTGCTATAATTTCTGCCTTACCACCATATACTTCGAAAGTATTCATATACTAACAGTATTTTTAAAACGAGCGTATGACAACTTTTTCCGTAACTACGAATAACGAACAGCATGTCGACAAAATTATCCCAATTTTGAGAAACAAAGTTTACAGCCATGTTGAGAAGTCATGTTTAAAAAGAAAGGGTGAAAAGAACGGGCAAATCTTAAACATTTTTTTTTAATTAAAAAATAACTTCTTTGCTCAGACTTGTTTGGCGGATGTACTAACCACTCCACTCCACCATGCTAGTATGCACATACCAGTATAAGAGAAATATATATATATGTATAAAGAAGGAACCTGCGTCGTAGCATACGCCGCAGACTTGATAATCATAGATAGCGCAAAGAACGGGGGGTGGTGAGAGAACGGGCCCAAAAGCAGCACTAAAAATATTTTTTTAAAATTCAACATGGAGACACGTGCGTAGCGGTTGTTGTTACCTGCCCCTACTACAATCCCTTGCAAACTATGCACTATGATTTACCGACCCTAGAGTTAGTCATGTTCTCAAAAAATGGGGAAAAGAACCCAGGATTTTCCACGTTCAAAGCAGACGTGATAACCACTGCACCACATTCTTATGTAACTCTGTGAAGGAGCAATACAAGTGGACACAAGAAGCATTGTTGCCACCGGCCTACAACCTTTTTTTTTTGTTATCCCACTCCGCACGCCCAATGTGATCTTTCGACCCCAGCAAAGGTTCATTCGTCATGCTTATTTGCACATGCTTACGAGAAACATATAAAAAAGAAGATAGACGGATGTTCAGCCTCCAAGAGGTTCAAAATGCTCGCTCCCTTGATCTCCTTTCTTGACATTCTCTCTCTCTATGTCTCTCTTCTCCCTCGCTCTCTCTATCTGTCTCTCTATCTCTCTTTCTCTGTCTCCCTAACTTTCTACCTCTCTCGCTAATATATAGATATTATTAGGATTGCGGAATTTAACGATTAATTGATCGATTAATAGTTTAAAATGTAAGAAAATGTTTCGGCCGTAACATTTCTCTATACAAACAATGTAAATATTATATCAAACATAACTAATCAATGAATAAGAGAACTTTGTAGGTAAGCATGACCTTGAATGCAAAGATTAAAACTAAATTTACTCATAAGATGACTATTGTTTAACACTATCAATTGCTGCTTACACTGATAAAATAAATATACGTTCATGTCTTTTCAGCTATAACACAATATGTGGCGTCTTTTATGTTGACATTCAGCGGATTCTGAAGATGGGCTTGATCCACATGTTCTATATGATACCATCTGACAGACACACACACAAAAATTCATATAACATTTTTTTAACAATTTTATTTTTCAATTCAAAAAGAAAATCTATACGTTTTATTCTATTGGATGGCAGGTATGAAATGTAAAGCAAATAAATAAGATATTAATTGTCTTGGGAGAGAGGATTTGAAACATTGGAAAATTGCTGGAAAACACAAGAACAAAAATTCGCTTGATAGTTTAATGAAAGTAAATTCTCAAAAGAAACCTTTTTATCATGTGAGATTATTGTTAAAATACACTTGCAATAATATTAAACCCTCATTACTTACTTGATAATGACAGGTTGGGGTTGATATGGATATTCTCTCGTACGGTCTCGTGATTGTGTCATATAAAAAATTCCCATTTTAGAAACACTGTAAATACAAAATTTGACAAATTTTGAAAAGAAGTGGTACATAACAATTTCAACGTCTATTGTTTTTTTTTTTGTTCTTTTTTTTAAGAAGTCGGCTGATAATTGTCATAAAACTTCCAGTCGGGGAGAAGGGAGAGTCGAATCATGTAACCTCAAAAGTAAATGGGAATTTTACAGTACAAGGATTGCATATACTTTACATGTACCATTGAGTTTATAGGGGGAATTCAATTTATATTCTCATTTTAGTCATATGTAACAAACTCGATGATATTAACTCAACCGTTCACACCATTTTATAATTATATTTTAGTGCCAAAATATTCTAAAGATATTTGTTCATGTGCACATTTACGCTAAAACTGATAAAAATATTTTATAAGGTCAATTTTGATAATTTCAACCCATGAAAGTATCCTATCAGCGAAAAGACCATAACTTTTTTATCGCTTTTATTCTGGCTAGAAAGCTTTAGGATAAATGTGCAATTTTCTATATGTTTCATAGTTTTAGTTTTTCTTCGATTCTAGAATTTTTCTCAAAGCTTCATCTTGGTGTCAGATCCTCATCTATTTTAAAAATTTAAAATGTTAAGCAGCATCAAAGTAAACATAATCTATACATTGATTAGTCTTTGTCTTTTTAATTAAAAATTGAATTTTATTGAAAGAATTAAAATGCATTTAAAACAAATATATAGAGAGAAATGAAAACAAGTAGCCTATAAATATGTGCACCAACCTAGAAATTTCTGAAAGTTGTAGAATCTTGTCCATGAAGCTAGTGGCCCATTCGGGCGTTATTATATCAGTTTTTACGCCTAATGTATCGTCTTTATCACTTGTAGATTCTTTATGTTGTTTTGGGTAGGCATCTTTTATGGATGTGTCCAACACCTCAGCAGCTGTTTTAAGCAGACATTTTATCCTGTCCGTAACTATTGTACTGAAATTACTTTTAGCTATTTGTTCTGTAATATAACTAGAAATCGTACCATTTGCATTAGAACATTCCATCCAAGTTCCATCTTCAAAAGCAATAGCAGAATTTTCTGTTAATTCCGTGGAAGCAATATAGCTACCTTTTGTGCTAATTTCATCTTCATTGACAATATCATTAGTATCTGTAACTTTTGTCCAACACAGATTGTTACATTCTGCACCAGTATTTTCTTTAGAAACCATTAAATTGTTTTCTGCTTGCTCTGCCGAAGCAATATCACTACATTTAGCGCTAAGTTTATCTTCAGGGGCTATACTTGTATTATTTGTGAATTGAGTCCAAGACAGATCGTTAAATTCCGTTATAGTGGTATCAGCTGAAGCAGTATGATGTGGTATCAGCTGAAGCAGTATGATGTGTTAACTCTGTCCAAGGAGTACTGATAAACTTGCTACATGTAATATCTTCAGCAGCAGTAGCAGTATTATAAGCAAATATTGGGCTGTGACTTTCTTTAAGTTGATCATTACCCTGATCTGAAGCCGTTGCCTGTAGTTTGTCTTTTGTAATTGACCCATGACCTTTAAAAATTGTTTTGCTTGCGATCAACAACTTTTTTCTTTTTCTGCCGGAATGTTTTCTTCTCCTATTTCAATGACATTTAAATATTAGTTTAAAAATTGATCATAATCACAAAAAACAATGATAATTACGATAATGATGTGTAGTATCAATGACAGTCAATATTTGCATTAAACTGCGTAACGGACGACATGTAAGAGTACTTCTTTGAATCAACACTGCTAATCGCGGCGCCACTCCTTGAAATGCTTAAACAACAGACTTAAATGGTCATAAAATGCTATGTCAGCTTTTTGGTTATATAGACTGTACAATAGGTGTCAGACATTTAGACTAAATATCATGTATCAGAATTTTCTTTATAAAAATAAAATTTGAAGCTATGTATGTTCATTTAATTATTTTTCAACATAGAAATGTCAAAAAACTATGCCCATCATGTGGCAATGTTTTTGACAGTACAATAATATTGTTAAGATGATTCAGATCTATCAGTGCTATCAAAAGTTTATGTAGGCCTATCATCACGATCTTTACGTGATCAATAAGTTGGTACAAAGTTTGAATTTTATCATGTGAAAATCGCAAATTATCAAAAATTTAATTCACCTCTTACTTTAGGACCCTGTCTGGAGGATACTTTGGGACATTTGACTTTTTAACCATAATTAATTAGAGTGATAGGCCTTGAAAACTCATTGTGTATCTTTTGTTTGTTTCTAAATTTTTATTATTGTTTATCTTTTTTTCTTTTATAGAACATTGTATCTACAAATGGTGGAAATAAAATTTCTAGGGATCAACATTACTAATTGTTATTTTTGTATAATGAAATAAATATTGTTTTTGCTTTTAAATATTTATTGTAATTTTTAAAAAATTTGAAATAATTTTTAAAAGGATATAAATATATAACATCTTTTGTCACCTTTTTTTCGGAATTTAAAACTGTATTTCAACACTTACTTAAGTTGCTTGGAAAATGTGTGGGGAGTTTCACTCAAGAAAATTTCATCTTGTGACAACTGTCCTGGTGATTGAAGGTTTTCATTCAAATCTTCCATGTCGTTTTTCTGTTTCATTTGTTCCTTGGTATCAAGCGGCAGATCAGTTAACATTTGTAGAGGATCTTCTGACTGAGTTATGCTAATTTTATCTTCGGAATTAATATTTTCGGGACATGTCGGCGTTTTGTAAGACCTCACACCTTGAGAAAAAGATTTATTCTCTTTTACAACCATTTTAGACATTCTAGATTTTTTATCAAGTATCTCTAGCAAAACATTTGTACCGCTCAGAGTAAGTGTTGCTATCTGTCGTGGAGACAAGCCATCCTTTCCGAAAACATTCACTTCTGCATCTCTATCTATAAGCATTTCAACCATATCTAAGAACTCATAAGTGGTAGCTAAAATTAATGCGTTATCTCCGTCGTCTTTTTTCATATTCAAATCTGCACCATTATCTATAAGAGATGATACACAGTCTGTTTGTCTCGTTAATACAGCAAACATTAACGCTGTGCTTCCATCATTAATTCTTTCATTTACACATGACCCACTCTCAATTAACTTTTTAACAACATCTTTACTCTCTTGAATTGATTTAGAAAGAAAGCATCAAGGCAGTTAAGCCTTCATTTGATTTCTCATTTACATTAGCTCCCTTTACTATCAACATTTCCACAGCTTTTAAACAGCAATTCACTGAAGCCAACATGAGAGCTGTCATTCCAGTGTTGTCCTTTTCTTCAATATCAGATCCTTTATCTATCAAATCAGACATAAGTTGTAATTCTCCATGCGTTGCTGCTATCATGAATAAGGTTTTTCCATATTTGTCTCTATATTTGACATCAATTTTTTTATTTAGTAAGATTTCAACAATTTCTGTAGATTTTGTTTGTAAGGCTTTGTCTAAAGCACCATCAATATTTGCTCCATTTTCAATTAACATTTTAGCTATGTCCTTTTTACCGCACATTAAAGCTGTTTCCAAAACACTCAGGTTTTGCTATCTTGGTGATCTATCATAGCTCCTCCATCTAGAAGTGTTTTTACAACATCTATATGTCCATTTTCCACTGCATTTAACAGCGCAGGCTTAAAAGTATAATGATTTACATCAGCCTCATTTTGAATAAGCAGCTTTACAATAGTGTTATGTCCATTCATTGAGGCTAATACTAAAGCTGGCTGATTATGAAATTCTGTGTTGTTTATTTTAGCCCCATACTTTATTAACAAGGCTACAGTGTCTATATGTCCATTTTGTGAGGCCCATTCAAGCGCCGAACGAAAAGACCTCTTGCGTTCTATGTGTGCTCCCTTCTTAAGTAATAATTTCACCATTTTTTTTTCCGTTTTCCGATGCTATTTCCAGTGGGGATTTATCTGTTCGTGTGTTAATGGCGTTAACATCGGCACCATTGTCAATTAGATATTGAGCTTCATGGATGAAATCGTGTTCCACAGCTTTAATTAGCTTATAGGATTCTAAGTCAAGTCCTGCTCTCATCGCTTCAAAGTTGTACATTATTTTAGTGTCGATCATTTTGGAAATCTTAAACTTTTATCAAGTGAAGATTCTCTCTGGAAAAAATAAATTGTTTATTAATTAGCATGATATGATAAGGAAATAAAAACAGCAGGCTGAAAGAACAAAGAAAATGCTTTGAATTAAGTTAAAATACAGTTACTTCTCTGCTATAAATTTATGAGAATTTATTTTTAAATTTATTCATAAGATAAGGCTTAGATAATAATGATCAAATAGATACAATATTACTAGACTTCTCAAAAGCATTTGACAAAGTTCACCACCTTAGTTTACTCAAAAAACTTAAATACTTTAGAATTTCAGGTCCCTTACATCACTGGATCCAAGATTTCCTATTGGGTAGTGAGCAAACTGTAATTATTAATGGATCTAAATCTACACCAATAAAGGTTAACTCAGGAGTTCCACAAGGAACTGTCCTAGGTCCCTTACTATTTTTAATTGATATAAATGACTTACCCAACAATATCTCAACAGGAACTAAAGTTTGGTTATTTGCTGATGATTGTATAATCTATAGAACAATCAAGTCAGAACAAGCTAGCAAAATTTTACAAAAAGATTTAGATGAATTAATAAAATGGGAAACTAACTGGAGTATGTCCTTCCACCCAGAAAAATGTCAACTGCTATAAATAAATAAATTGAAAATATTTCATTCATGGAAAAGAACTAACCCAAACTAAAGATGCAAAATACTTAGGAGTCATAATAAATGAGAATATATCTTGGAACCCCAATGTCAATGAAGTTATTTAAAAAATCAAACAAAACCTTAGGCTTAATAAAAAAAGAAACTTTTACAAGTGTAACAAAGATATAAAACTAAAATGCTACCTCACCCTGGTGAGACCTATACTAGAATATGCATCTTCTGTATGGGACCCATCCACCAAAGAAAATATTGATAAGTTAGAACAAATCCAAAAAAGAGCTGCGCCAGATTCATTACTGGAGAAGGTTCAAAACTGACAAGTATAACACCATTAGTTAAATCATTAAACCTTGAAACACTGGAGGATAGAAGAACCAAGAGTAAATTAGTAATTATACATAAGGCAATTAATTCTAATTTAGAAATACAACACAAAGATAACTTAATACAACCCTCAAATAGACATAAAGATAAAAACATCTTTCTTATTCCATATGCCAGAACAAACACATACAAGTTTTCTTTCTTTTCGTCCGGTATTCGGGCGTGGAATGGGTTGGCTGAAGAAACCAGGAAAGCCAACACTTTATCATCATTTAAAACTCTAGTAAGAATACAGGACTACACACAAATCATAGAAATACGTAGGACGCAATAATCTTCTGTACAGAAGGAGCATCTGTAACATATAAGATAAGATAAGATATACTTTAGAAAAGATATTGCTATTTTGATTTGGAAGTCGGTACATAAAAATAGACGCACAGTATTCCATTGCTACTTTATATATATATATATATATATATCACTTTATATAACATACTTTATAAATATATACTTTAAATATGTGCTAGGTGTTGACTATAATCTGTGGGTTCGAATATGTAAATACCTTTAAATTTAAAATCAAGCTTTAAAATTATCTTTAACTTGGACAAAAGACAAGCAATGTAATGTTACAACATAAACTATAGTTTTTGTTTCAGTTGTCTTTGCTGTAAATTCGAATAAAATTCATTTTCCTCATTGTCAAAACAGTTTTGTGTGTGTGTGTGTGTGTGTGTGCGTGTGCGTGTGCGCGTGTGCGCGCGTGCGCGCGTGTGCGTGTGCGTGCGTACTACTTACAACTATCAGTTTAAAACATGAACGTTTATTATAATTTCTGCATGTTTGCCTGGTTCTTCATAGTTCATATACTATTTTTATATCCAGCCCCACTTAGATCATCTTGAGGCTACTAATATGGTGACAAAAATACAATAATCCCATGAGTTACTGATAGTTAAAGTTACTATTAGTAAAAAAAAACATTCAAAAATATGTTTTGTCTATACTGAGTTTTTGGCCAGTTATTATTAAATCAATTTTACTTTGTTACTTCGCTTTTCTTAGAGTTATCCTGAAGCTTATTAAGGTCAAATTCACATTTTAACTTAAAGAAATGTTTTACATTAACTGCAATACTGATTAAAATACAGCAACTTGAAACATTTCTTTATATTAAAATTTGAAATCAGAAAACAAAAAAAAAAACACACAAAATTACAAAACAATTTTTTAAAACTATACTGATTTTAACAATATCGGAACTTTAATGTCCATTTAACCAGTTTTTTTTTAAAACGAATCCATGATAATAAATGAAAATGGCTTCGTTAATTCTAATTGTGTAATGATTTTATATTATTTCTGCCAAAATTTGTTGTTTGCAATTAAAATATTGAGCTCTTAAAATCATCCAAAAGCATTTAACTTTTTAACACATATTTAGCACAAGCGGTTTGCTTCATCTTGAGAAATTTCTTCTCTTCAGACTCATCATTTCCAATTTTACTTGGTACAAGGATTCTCACACGGACCGTGGCATGATCATAGGCTTCTCTTATCAAACCATGGTTTACGTCTAATATTGCTATAGTACAAAGTTATTTAACATAATAATGATTTGATTTTGTTGTGCGTGAATAAAGGTATCTTTCTACTGTGCAGCACATTTTAAACTTCAATCGGCGATATCAAATCCATGTTTATAACTAACTTATGGCTTATGGGATGCTATAATCTAGTTTAACGAATTAAGCAGAAGAAATAGTCCTAACACGATCTTAAGCATTAATCCTTTAAGTCTTTATCAATATAAAAAATTCTGCCATGGATTAGGAAAAAAACAACTGATATAATCGTCTTATTTATCGCAAGACTATACGTTTCTAATCAACTGTTTTAACTGAGACATTTTCCAACTGCTTTGGTACAAGACATCTCATACTAATATTTCTACGGTATGAAACTTCACATAAAAAAACTTTTGTTTGTTGTAAGACTTTTCTTTATTACTTTTACTTTGTGTCAAATATTTAGTAATAAGTTGTAAAGAACATGTAGTGTTAATTAAGTTAGAAGAATTAGATGCTTTAGGAATAAAAAAGTTGATTTATCACATAAACCATTACGCTATATTAATAACTACAAAACCAATATTACAGATTAACTGTTATGAATTACAGATTCATTGTTTTGTATTACAGATTCACTGTTATGTATTGCAGATTCACTGTTATGAAGCATTTTTACTCTAGATTTATTACTACTGTATTTTAAACTAGTTTTATTGATATTATACTATTATTTATTACCATCAGTAAAGAGGAAAGCAGGTATTTAAATACATTATCTCAGTAACAATGAACTAGTTTACTTTCTTTCTTTGTTGAGTACATCAGCTATGCTTTATTTCTAGCTTGACACCTGCAGTTCAAAGGGATTATCATATAAATCTTTCATATTTCTCAGATTCTAAAAAAAAAAAGAAAAAAAAAGAAAAAAAACAACAAACAAACAAAAAAAAAGCAAAAAAAAAACAACATTTGTTACATGGTACGTAATTTGATTTTTAAAATAAAAGTAACTTTTTCAGTACTTAAAAGATTTAAATTCAAAATAAGGGCCCCCAGAGGAGCTAACCAGTCCCTTCTGAAAGTTTCCTGGTCGGATGGACGTTGAAAGAAGTCCTTTGGCGTACGGTGCTTTAAAGCGGCTACTTAAAAATTGTTGAGCAGATTACCGACATTTTTTAAAGAATGTGAAAACAATTAAAATTTTAACAAAAACGTGAAGACTTATTTCATCTAAGAGATTTTTTTTAACATCAGAACGTGAAAAGCATGGATGATTGGCGCTTTATTAGAATGTCTTAATCATATTTACATTGTAGAACTGGAAGGTTTGATTGAGATATAATATTTATGGTAAATTGTAGTGGAGACCAGAATCGGTTTTGTTTGCACAGTTAGAAGGATCTTGGCAGCCCCAGTGCCATGACATATTCTTGGTAATGACGGAATATACATTAGGTGATAATACCCTTGGTTTATTAGCTTTGTGAGAGGTCGAAAACTATCAGGTTTGTAGACCGATATGACCTTACAATACGTCCCATTACTATCAACGGATGACACTTTCAAATTAAACTTAATTTCGTTTATTGTACAGACAATTTTACTGATTAGCTATCAAAAACTAAAATCTCTAAAATAAAAGATATCACCCTTGAAAATTATATGCTATATTTACCATCTGGAGTAACTGGGGGCTAGGCATATAATTAGAACCTGTGAACATTCACCCCCTTTTTTTAGCTATGCTGTGAGGGGGGATATGAAAAACATGGTTACCACAAGTAAATGGGGACATGAGTTGTGATGGTTTCAGCTTTCAGTTTAAAAGTTGGATGTCAATTTAAATATGTAAGTTACTGTGCTAACCTCAAATCAGCACTGGCTCTTCTCTAAATTACACAAACGAGCAAAGACCACCTGTCAGCACTGGCTTCTCTCGATCATCATGAAACAAGGACCTACTCTAAGTAATGGTTCTTCCCTCAGATACTTTAGTAGACAAAAATCTACTGTCAGCACTGACTCTACTTGGTGACAACTTTAGATTTTAAAATTACATAATTAGTGATTGTAGATGTGGCTTATATAAGTATCAGATTTTTTTAACAAATGCTACAATGATGCACTGTAGTTCTTTCTTTGTTTAAGAAGTTGCACTGTTGTTTTCTTAAAAGACAATAAAAAAACGAAGTTAAATTATTAATAAGTCATTGTTTCTTCATTTATTAAATGTTCTCTCTTTTATTAGAATTTGTGGGCATTGTTTCACATTTTTAACTAAAGCTTAAATAGGATTTATTTATTTAATAAAAAAATTATTAAAATTAATAAGCATGATTATTTTTTATACATAAAAATACGTTTTAGTAAACAAATAAATAATACGTCTTTATTACATTTCTAAGTGTCAAAAGTAGCACATGCAAAAGACAAGTCATTTTAACATTAATCCAGTTTGTAAATTTTTTTAAAAAGCTATTTGAGATTAATAAAATCCTATAAAGTAATGAACAGAACATACATAATTGAGAGCATTAATATATTAAACTTGCGTTTAAGTTAAAACGTTTAAAGTATGCAGGCTTAAGGGAATTAAGAACTTTATAATAAAATATGTTACAAAAAGCAACAAAAAAATTGTCAAACGACCTGAATAAGTGTAAGGTGACCTGTGAAGTTCAGGGTAGGACATCATAAAAGCAATACCCATTGACTCCAAAAGGAAAATGTTACATTTCTAGTATCGTTTCAACCAGAAACTTCACCATAGACCCTACCTACCTCAAGATCGCAATCTGTCCGGATACCCTACCTCCCCCCCCCACCACACTCCGTCTGACCAGAGGCCATACACCCCCCTCACTGTGGTTTGTCTAGAGAATTAAATGGAAAAGACGTAAACAATAGCCTTTTTCAGCGGATATATAATACACAATTAAAAACGAATATAAAAAAATAAAAACTTAGCTGTGGTGAAATCAAAAGAATCGAAGAAAGTCGTACGTACGTAGATACGACTTTCTTCGATTCTTTGGATTTCACAACAGCTAAGTTTTTATTTTTTATTTTTATATTCCTTTTATTTGTGAATTGTATATCCGTTGAAAAAGGCTCTTTGTCGAAAAGTTCGCTGTTTTGTTACGTCCTGTCAGGCTAACCTTTACCTTGTTTACGTCTTTTATATTTAATTTTTTATAAGCCTGATTGTAGTTTCACCTCTCATTTTTTTCTAGAGACCATACATCTCTCCACACACCGCGGTCTGTCCATAAACCCTGCAGTTGGTCGAGAGACACTACCCCCGAAACCTGCCGCCTGGACCGGCCATACATGTATGTGGATGACGTGAAAAATACTCTACATTATAGTTAAAATAAGTAAACCGTAAAAACAAAGTTTTTGACTATAAATCCCAATGCGCACCACTCAAAGTACAGTCTCTGAAAAATACTGCACCTAAAATAATTAGTTTTTAACGGCCGTGTAAATTTGTTCAATGTGGCAATGAGATTTAATTTTTCAATCCGCTAATGATTGGCTGTAGGAGTATAAGGGAACTATCGGCTATCGAGGACCGCACAGGCAACTGCCTTTTATTATTATACTAGTAACAACGCCCGTCCAATGACGGAAATAAGTGTAGTGTAACATGTCAGGAAACTACAGCGTGAGTGTTGTGGTAGGAGCGATGCCATCCACGGGTTGTTAGTTACTAAACAATTTACTTCATATATGAAAGTATTTATTCAGATAACAGCAACACTACATCCACATTAACTGACTCCGTAATGAAAATGAAATGTTTCCAGTCGTAGCACAGGTCTGTTGGTTTACTTACATACGATAAATGTTAGTGGTGACCGTATAGCTGTTGTATATGAATTGGGCGCTCTATTTTGGTAGTGGTTATGCAGAATCGTTTACGGACACTGGTGTCGCAGGGAGAGGGATGTGGACCCTCGTCTTCCTTGTTGGCCCACGTTACCCTCGGTTGCCCCTGGTGTGCACGGCAGTATATATAACTCACTGTTAAATATCAAGAATTTCCTGGAAGTCTACATTTTTCGCGAAGCATGCAAGGGATATTTTAAAATACGTGAAGTTATCTAATGACAAAACTTAAAACGCCAGAATGAATCTAACTAAATTATTATGATACTAAAAGTACTGAAATGAATAACCAAAGGGCTGAAGTAGTGTAAGAACATGACACTGATGTGCTGGTACCTATAACTGATTCAAGTTTGTGGGCCACCCATCTTGTAAGGACATGACACTGATGTGCTGGTACCTATAACTGATTCAAGTTTGTGGGCCACCCATCTTGTAAGAACATGACACTGATGTGCTGGTACCTATAACTGATCAAGTTTGTCAGCAACTCATCATTAAATTACGACAACAACTATAATTTTAACAAGATGCAAGGACTAAATTGTTATAAGTACGTTTTTACTGTCCAGCATATTAACCTTAACTTCTCCAGGATAGACATGAGACGAGTGACATGAGAATTACTTTCAGGTAAGTAAATTACTATGGAAATATTGTTAGCTTCCTTAAATGGCGTATTCCTCTAAAACTTCATCATTATAATTTTTTTTCCGAAACAGACTTAAGGAACATATATGCTTATCTAATATAGTTGACACAAAGCAAATTCAAATTTCGTCATTCGTGTACAATTGATTAACTTTGACAAAGTATATGCAATGCAAAGGAATAAGAATTAGAAGAAAGATAAAAAGAATTTTTAAATAGAACATCAATAAATTTGTTTTTTTTTAACCAAAGGGGCAAGAAGTAGGCTATGTGTTATAATTTTCTTCCTTATTAATTCCATGCTAAAAAGAGTTTGGCTTTTCCTGGTCACAGAGAGGAACATACTAGTTCAAATAAAGGCAATATTCTGGAACTTATTCATCTGTTAATAAAGTACGATCAAGAGTTTCTAAGACAATATTTTCAAGATGACTATATTTTTTTGTTAAAAAAACATGTCCCCACGAGTTCAAAAAGAGCCCAATGTTCTTTATGAGATGCAGTTTGAAATATATATATATTATATATATATTAGGGCTGCGGAAATTACCCATTAATTTATCGATTAATCGGTAAAAAAATTTATCGATTAAAATAATTTTAATCGATAAATAATAAGATAAAATAGCAATTAAAATTAAAGAAAATGTTTCAATTTTTTTTCGATTTATTAATAAATAATTAAATATTAATAATTAATAATACTTTGCTGTTTTTTTACGTACAAACTTTTCCATCTAAAGCAAACATGACAAACGTGAAAATTTTAAGTAACCTGTTTTATAAGGACAATGATATAAAAAAACACATTGTTTTTAATTAATTAACAATAACAAAAGTTAAATCCAGTATATTGAACTTTTTATATTTAAATATATCTCCTACAATATTGTAGTTTTAACATTAAATTAAATACATTGCTATGTGCTTTTTTTTAAAATGCCATAAAAGTTCACAAAATGTGAAAGAAGACAACATAGTGAAAAAAGTGATTATGAGGTCTTGGAAAAAATCATGACTTTTGAACCACATGTGATAAAAAGATTATCTTTATGTTTTTGTTTATCATCAAACAAATTCTATATAGCTGTATTACTTTTATATTTTAAAATTTATTTGAAATTTTCATCCAAGTGCCGAACTTTAATACGTTATTGAACTTATTTTTATTGATATGTCTTTAAAGTAGCTCAATAAAAAAATCAATTGCCTGTTTTTATTACTTCCCTTGAAATTTTCAGTTTAATGACGTCATAATCTTTATTTTAAGCTTCAACAAAATTATCGATTAATTAATCGGTAATTTTTGAAAAGTTAAAGATTAAATTTATTTTAATCGATAACAGCCCATATATATATATATATATATATAATGTTTATAAGGATTTATGGACAAACACGTTGACTGGTTTCGTTCCTTTTCTTTTCTGGGCTCGGGTTAAATAGGAATGAGTGAGGAAAAGAGATGCGCTGCAATATTTTAATATTTGGAGGAACTTAGGTGTGAGAAATATGTTCAGATACCTATAGAAAATGTCTAAACTTAGCCTCTACATTTTTGTGGTAAAATCTTGACACGTTTACGACAACCACAGCTGTCATTTAAAAGTTGGCAATAACTACAGTACAAAATAACATTTTTAATCAAAAACGTTATTTTTGTAAAGAAAAACAAGTACGCTATGGGACTAGTAAATCAGAGTAAATGTAAATTATATTCATTTGTCTTATAACATTTGATTTAAATAAAATATTTTATTTTATTTTTATGTATTTTTGTGAACCTCTATTGCATAAGGCAATATCATTTAACTGTGTAATCTAATTAACTAGGTAGTGTGTACTTGGTAACTCTCTGCTGAGATAAATTTAATCTTATAAAAACGTACACACCATAACGGAGATAATTATAGAAACACGACCCCGTACTTGACATGTTTTTTTTATATTTGAATTTATAAGTTTGTCATTCTAATAAATCGGGAGCAAAATTTAAGACTACATTCAGTTAAAATTATCAGTAAAAGTTTGATATTCGTATGTATTTCATGAAAAAAACGCCATGTCTTTAAAATACTATACAGCTCTGATAAAAAGGGGTGTGGCCAAGCTTTCTGTTTTATCAACCGGATAAAAGAAAGTAATGAATGAGACCCTAGTAATTATAGACCACCCTCACTTCCTAGTTTACCTGTCATTTACTAGAACATAAAATATATTTTACAATAGTTAATCCCTTAGTTAGAAATAAACAGATCCGTCCACATCAACATGACTTTAGAAAAATCTAACCAGGTGAAACACTATTAATGTGTCAAATAAAAATTTAAGATATGATCTAAAACCACTTACGTTTAGTCAAAAATATTAAATACTTCGGAATCTCGGGTCTCATACATCCTAGACACCCATTTGGGTAGAGAGCAAAGCTAAATAATTAATTGATCTCAATAAACACCAATTACGAATTGCTCAGGGGTTCCCTTAGAAACTGCCTACAGTCCCTTACTCTTTATAATTTATATAAATGACTTACCCAGTAGCATCTTAGCTTAAACAAAAGTTAGGATATTTGCAGATTATTGTATATTCTTTAGAATAATTAAATGAGAACAAGATAGCAAACTCTTACAAAGAATCCTAGGTGAATAAATGAAATAGGAAACTCATTGGAGTATTTCTTTATATCCAGAAAAGTGTAGACTGATAAGAGTGACAAGCAAAATTAAACAAAAAGATCTAGATCTATATGCAGTGCACACTTTATCATTCGTAAAAAACAAATAAATAAACTAAATATTAAAAAACAATTAAGACTAATAATAAATGATTAATTATCATGGAATCCCATAGTCATTGAAATGTAACATAGCTGGATTGCAATCTTTGGCTTTATAAAGAGAAATCTTTACAGATGTAATAAGAAAGTAAACCTTCCTATGTTGAGACATGTACTAGAATATGAATCATCTGTATTGGGGCCATCCATCAAAGGAAACATAAATAAACTTGAACAAATTCAACGGGAGCTTTCGCGTTCAATACTTGAGAATATTTCCCCTGATAATAGTAACACCATTATTTTAATCATTAATCCTAGAAACACTAGAGGATAAAAGATCAAAATGCAAAGTGGTAACAGTAATATGGTAGATATTTCTATGATGGTTGGAATCTAGATCATAAGACTTAAATTCGAGAAATTATTTTATGTTTTTACAACCTAATGTTTGAATAGCAATTTAAAGATAGAAATTTTTTGTTTCTTCCAAATGATTTTAAGAGACAACCAAAAAGTAAATTATTATTTTTTTTTTTTACTTTTTAATGATGTTTATGATGAATCGTTTATTTCAGTTTTCAAACACGAGGTCTAACTGAATTCAAATTAATAAATTATATTACATTAACAAGTATTGGTCCTTGTTTTTATTTTCTTCATTACGTTTTAATTTATCGATTAAATTTTTACTAGCAACAATTGTTTAAAGAACTACTTACACTTACAGCTTCTAAACACTTGCTATCATGAACTATTTGGCTGACCACTTGAACACGAAAACTGTATAATTTGCCTTGACACGTCATTTATCACGAGACTAAAAGATTAAAATCAACTGATTAAATTGTGGTATTTTCCAACTGATTTGGTTCGAGACTTCTCGTACTAATATTTATGTGTACCGTACTGTCATTTATGTAGTTGTAATTGTTAGGATTTGAATTTTTATTGAATGAATTGATACTCATATGTATGTTATTACTGTTATGTAAGCACTGTGAGCCTAGTATCTTACTGAGATACAGCGTTATAAAAAGTATCAATTTATTATTATAATGATTTCAACGATTTCTTCTTATAATAAAGTTTTGCTTGTTGTAATGCCTTTAATAAAGAATGCTACTTAGTGTAAAATATTAAATAGTAAAGGATAACACATATGTAATGTTAATTACCTTTAAAAAATTAAGGGCTCGAGTAATAAAACTATGTGACTATTAAGTTGATTAATTTCAAAACTATTAGATCTACGCTAGATTTGTTACCTCAAAAATAGAATTATTACTGGTATATTATTATACTACACTTATTGATAGTATACTAACTACTACTTATACTGTACCATAAAAGCTAAAGTGGGTATATAAATATATTATTTCAGAACAAAATAAATTTTTACTCGGTTACATTTATGACGTGTGATTTATTTCCAGATTCCCGCCTTTGACTCAAACGGATTATCAACCAACTCTTCCATAGTGTTAAACGTATAAACATAATATTTTTACATGATACATAATTACATAAAATGTTATCGGCAATGTAATGTTCTATCTATATCGGCTAGGATTTATTAAACGTTTCTTTCTTCATTTTAATCATCATCATAGTCTAGAATGTTTGTTGGAAATTTTAGGGGAGACCAGAACAGTAATAACTGGCAGAGGTTGCTGCTAGTCGGCAGACCCATTGCTAGGTCTTTTACTTAGTAATGAGAGAATATCTATAAGGTTATGAGATACTTCGGTAGTTTTGTGTTGTGGTAGATCAAAGACTATCAAGTTTGTACTGAGCGGGTCGCCACAGTTTGTACCCTTAATTTAAACTATTAACTGAAGACACTTTCAAAATTAAAAAATGGTCGATCATTGTGTAAACAGTGCGAATTTTTTGTAATCTGAAATTTAAAACTCTAAAATATCAATAGCATCTTTAAAATGTATGTTACACAATCAGCTCCGGAAGCAACTGGAGATTGAAGATATGATGAAAAAAAAAACTGTCTACATTCGCTCCTTTTGTTTAGCTAAACTAAGAGACGGGGGAAATGAGCTGTGATAATTTCAGCTTTGTGTAGAATTATTGGACGTCTATTCAAACGTGTTTGTTGCCGTTCTGGCTCCTCTCTAGGTATCACCATAAGCCAAAGACCTTCTGTCAGCTCTGGCTCTTCGCAGAGTAAAATCATGACCCAAATAATATCAGGACTAGCTCTTCTTTTAGTAACAACGTAAACCTATGACCTACTCTAAGCAATGGCTATTCTCTCAGAAACTTTATCAGACTGTCACAGATGACCAATTTGCCATTGTAACTTGTTGTTGTGAGTTGCGCACGGTGGTATGTTTGATGTTTGCTTTTGTGGTATTAAAAGTTAGTGATGCGAAAGCGTGCAAAGTGATTGTGTTGTTGACGTCATTGATAGATGTGTAGAAGGGGAAGAGAATTTTTTGGGTGTGTTCGTTGTTGTTGCAAGTAGGAAACTCCATTAAAGTTTGTTGTCTTTCTAGCAGTGCCTTTATTTCTGTGTAATGGTAAATGTATGAATCTAGGAGCAAGCAGTCAAAATATAAGTTTTA
>MUZC01000404.1:226880-237837 GCA_002072015.1 Radix auricularia | reverse complement strand
GAGGACGCATTGGTGTATGTAAAGGTGAAAGAAGTGCTCCTAAAAAGGTACAATCTCACAGAGGAGGGGTATCGAGATCTATTTAGAAAGAGCAGGCCTCAGGCAGATGAGTCACCATCCATCTTTATAGGAAGAATAAAGGGCTATTTGTGGAAATGGATTAGCCTATCGGGAATAGACAGAACATTTGACGGTCTTATAGACCTCATTGTGAAAGAACAATTCATGGATGTGTGTCCTGGGGATCTGTCTATACATTTAAAAGAGCGAAGTGTTGACAGCCTGGAGGAAAGTGCTCGAGTTGCAGAATTGTTCCTGGAGGCAAGGAAGAGAAGCTTTGCTCATGGCTCTGGTGCAAGGCAAAATGTGGCTGAAGGACGTTCAGGATCAGACGTGAATTGCTTCTTGTGTCACAGGGCTGGGCACATAGCACGCTATTGTCCCAATACAAGGGAGGGCGGCAATACGAGTGCAAAGAGAGTGGCGACGACGCGTGTTCTTGAGCGCAAACGGTCAAAGGGCAAACGCCTGTGGGATAAGAGCCTAAACGCATCTGTTGGAGGAGAAAATGTTGGCCAACCCGTGGATGCCAGAGATGAAAAATTACCAAGAGGTGGTGACTACAAAGAAACTGGAGCAAGAAAGTTGGTGATTGTAGAAGGGTTCGTAGGATCAAATAAAGTTGAAGTATTGAGAGATACAGGAAGTGAAGTAGTGGTGGTCAAAAGAAAGTATGTGAGAGATGACCAATTAACTGGCGAAATAGAGATGATCAGAATGTTAGATACCAGGGTTATCAGAGGAGAAAAGGCGATGATAAACATAACGACACCATACCTGAGTGGAAGGGTGGAGGCGGTATGTGTGGAGAATTCTATAGTGGACTTGATTGTGGGTAATGTGTGTGGAGCAAGGACCGATGAAAACATGGACAGGGTGGCGATAGTGACAACGCGAGCTCAAAGAAAAAGAGAATGTCCTACTGCCCAAAGTAGTATCGCCCGGGATTGTTACAGGGAAGGAGTCGGGCCCATTCGCTCGGCTGGAGATAGACTTGTTCGAAGCAGTGGGCCACATCGATGGTCCGCCGACAAAGAGTGTGGTGAGGGGAAGGTGAATTGTGGGTGTGAAAATCGGAGGATTAGAAACGTCAGCATGAGTGGAGGAGTTTGTTACAAGTGTGGTAGGCCCGGTCATTTGGCCAGAGACTGTCGCAGCGGCAAATTCGGTGGTGCGGGAAGCTTTAGCGGGCGAGATCGTGGTGGTGCTCGCATGGACTTTAGAAATAGGAGAGGAGCCGGTGATAATAAATGCTACAAATGTAACAGACCTGGGCATTTTGCCATAGACTGTGAAAGGGGCATTGATTCAAGTGCTCGTTGTAACTGCAACAGCCCTGTGCATCTTTAGCGTGACCATCCTGAAGTATTTTAACACGGCTCGTTTTGCGCTGGCAAGGGTTTGGAGAATAGTGCCTGTTCCTGTTGAGAGTCACGTTCTTACAAGGCACAGTCATCCCTGGATTAATTTAAGTTATATGTATTGAGACACTGACTCTAAAGAATATTAATATTGCGTTCATGTTGATTTTTGTGTGATTACTCTGTTAATATAATATTTTGAGTTGTTATAAGTCATAAATTATTGAGTTTGAAATGTATACTGATTTGTATGTAAATGCTTTGTCGATATATTGGAGAGCAATATTAATAGTTATTGTATTTAAGAGAAAATGGTAGTAGTGTTCAGGGATATTTGAAAGTATATGTCCATAGAATATGTTAAGAAGTAATCATGGTAAGGAGTAAATTTGAAAATTGGTCATTTGAGATTATGGAAATTTGTCGACCTCGAAAAATTTCTGGAAAGGGGGGCATATGTCACAGATGACCAATTTGCCCTTGTAACTTGTTGTTGTGAGTTGCGCACGGTGTTATGTTTGACGTTTGCTTTTGTGGTATTAAAGGTTAGTGGTGCGAAAGCGTGCAAAGTGATTGTGTTGTTGACGTCATTGATAGATGTGTAGAAGGGGAAGAGAATTTTTTGGGTGTGTTCGTTGTTGTTGCAAGTAGGAAACTCCATTAAAGTTTGTTGTCTTTCTAGCAGTGCCTTTATTTCTGTGTAATGGTAAATGTATGAATCTAGGAGCAAGCAGTCAAAATATAAGTTTTAGGGACGCTTGTGACACAGACAAGGACCTAATGTCAGTACTGGCTGTGTTTTTGACGACTAAAGATTTTAAAGTGACTTTACTGTTGATTGTAAATGTTACTAAAAAGTCTCAGGTAATATTTATTTTCATATGAGAAAAGCAGTTCAGTTATCTTATTGTTTAACAAAAGTGCACTGTTCTTTTCTAATAGACATATTTATATTTTAATTCGTCTAAACATCTGATGCTAATCAATTCAATTTATTTTTTATGTATTAAATTTTCTCTCTTCCGAAGAGATTTGCGTGCATTGTTTCACCTTTTTACCTTAATCTAAAGAAGCATTTATCTATTTTTAAATAAAATTTAAATTGCAAAAATTATTAAGCATAATTATTTCCATACACACAAAAAAAAAAAAAGGATTAGAAAACTATAGTGATTCTTTATTACATTTCAAAGTGTCAAAAGTAGTTCATGCACAGACATAAGTCAGATTGTCTTTAAAACAATTTGTAAATAGTTATTTTTGTAATTATTGGAGATAGATAAAATCTAATTAATTAATTAACAGAACAGAAACAATTGATAGCATTTCACAAATTAAAATTGCTCATCAGTTAAAACCTGTAAAATACCTTGTTATAACAGTTCTGAAAATAATGTGACGTTTAAAAATTGTAGGCTTAAGATAATCCATTGACATCTTTCGAATTTGTGAACTTCATTATAAAAAAGTTACAATGTGTAATTTTTAAAGAACAGTTGGACATTATTTGCAAGAAAGTTACCGAAAATTCAAAATTTAAATATTTTAAAAATTCAATGGCGGGGGATTTTGTATTAATCCTGATAATCTTTTTCAATACAGGAGTTAAACAAGTAATAGAAGCTAGATTTTTAAACGCAATATTTCCTATTATTCTAATCACGGTCAATCATTCTAAATAACATTAAACGCTATTTCAAATCAAATCAGTAGTAATTCAGAAAGTAAACAAAATATGACGTCATATCCCCTCACGCTACATCAAATCAAGAATGTGTCAATATATGGCCCGACACGCAACTATCTAACATTAACATTCACAAAAAAAGGGGGAGGGAATATTAAATATCCTAGATTACATCAAAAGTTATTTTTAATTAATTATTGTGAAACTAAACAAAATAAGTAAAAAAAAAAGCTGCTAACTAAATCGTTGCTAAAATTACAAAAGTCAAACAAAAAATTATTTTTAAAAATTTTATTTCTCCAACATTATTCTAATAAAATTATTAGCTATCGTTTGGCATTTATTTCAACCCCTTATATGTTATGCTCGGCGAAAAATGGACAAAATACTGATATTTTTTCGTGTTTTTTTTATAATTATTATTATTTTCCAGGAATGAAGTAAACCGTTTCGGTAATTTTTTTTGGCCGGTGCACATCCTTGAGAGTGAGACCTCCTAAACATATTTTCAAAAGATCCGAACCCTCTAACTGGTATGTTCAAAGCTCTAGCAGACTAGCCAGACAATTCAAATAAATGAACGAAATTTTCCTAAAGAAATTGCGTTAAAAATAATGCATTGATTTCCCATTTAATTAGCGAAGAAATAGTCTATATTACGTGAAATTTGTGAAATCATTTTAATTTTTAAGTCTCCAACAGATGCAATAAGCTCTTTCACTAAACTCCTTTCTTTCTATAAATCTATCTCTCCTCATCTCTCTGTTTCTCTCTCTCTCTCTCTCTCTCTCTCTCTCTCTCTCTCTCTCTCTCTCTCTCTACTAACTCTGTGTGTGTATTGTGAAAATTGACACACTTGCAAAATAGAAAAAGTACATAATATCAGAGTTATTTATCCGAACAAATAAATATTTATGTAAAATCCCATTCATTTTCTTTACAGCCATTACGTAAAATATTGATTAAATAATATTTGAAGATAACAATTAAAAAGAAGATAAAAATTCAAGTTTTAAACCGATCTATAACCTACTTTAATGATAGGTAAGAAAAAAAATTCATATGCAAATTTAGAGATTGCAATTAAACAAAATCCTGGTGATTGTAACGAAACAGAAAATAAAATAAAAAAATTATCAATTCGACTTTAATATGTTAATGTAAACACACTTTCAAGTCTTTTCATCTAAAACACAATACGTAGCGTTTACGATGTTGACATTCAGCGGATTCTGTAACTGTGCATGATCGACCTGTTCTATATGATACAACCTGCCAGACACCAACCAGATAATAATTAATTTAAATATTTAAATCTGTTTTTTCACATAAAAGTAGATTATCTAATTAGATGATATATAAGAAAAGTAAAACAAATGGATTTAAAATAAATCGTCTCCGCAAAGTGTATGTGAAACATGAAAACTTACTGAAAAACACAACAAAAATCCCGCTTCATAGTAATCATAGTTTTAAAAAGTTAATTCTTGAAAGAAAAGTCTCCTTTTTTTTTATCTGACGAAATGGTTTTGTAATAGTCTTAAACAATCGATACATACTTGAAAGTTAGTTGATAGAGTTGAGGGGGATATTCGTTTGTAGTGTCTTGTGATCGTCTCGTTTTGAAAATTCCCAGTTTAGAAGCGCTGTGAATATAAATTTTGTTAATAAGTTTTTAAACTTCTATTGTCACTTTTTAAAACAGTTGTTAAAAAAAATACGACTTATGGACAAACTCCACGAACAGTTTAGCTGCAAACTGTTTACCATACCGGGCCGTTTTATAATTAAATTTCAAAGATTCCATATACTTATGTTAACATTGAATAATTTCAATAAAATTGATCTCGTTTCTTGAAATAAATATATCTAATTATATCATTCCATGAAATCACTAATATTTTACTATCTCATCTTTTATTAATCACTTAAGGGCCGTCCATAAAGTACGTCATGCAATTTTTGACAATTATTAACTCTTACCCGTGTCACAAGTCCTGGACCCCCCCCCCATAGTACGTCACACTTTAGAAGATATAGCCGTGGCCTGTGACCGCTACATCACTTGCCAACAGATCATCTCTCATGGTCTGTGGACGCAATTATCTTCTGCATAGAAGGAGCGTCTGTATATCTAAGATAAGATAGATATATATTTATTTTTATAAACAAAATAATTAAAATTTAATATAAAACACAATGACGTCACACGTGGCCGGACAACCAACTCCCCCCTGTCACAAACTGTCACACTTTCTTACACCCCCCTTCTCGAGCGTGACGTACTTTATGGTTTTGTAAAACCCTATTTTGTAAATTTCTCATTTTATGAAGTAGCTTATCTCTAATTAGCGCTTCTCAACAAAAAAGTATGAGCTTTTTATCGCTATCATATTGCTAACAGGCTTTTGGCTAAAGGTAAGTTTTTCTGTCTTTTTTGATAGCGTTAGTTATTCATTGAATCTAGAATGTTTCCTAATGTTTTATCTTGGTGCCATTCCCACATTTACTTGAAATATTAAACGTTTCGGTAGCATCAAGGTAGAAATGACATATATATATATATATATATATATTGGTGTGTTTATTTATTAAATTAATAATTTTTTCTGACAATAGTTCAAATTGCACACATAGTCTATATATTACAGAAAAAGAAACAAGAAAGCGCATAATTATGTGTACAAACCTATAAAATTCTGAAAGCTTTTGTAGAAATTTGTTCATGATGCTAGTTGCCCTTTCTGGCCTTTCATTAGTATGTTGATCCAATGTTGTGGCGTCACCATTTGTAGAGTCTTTCTGTTGTTTTAGGGTTATATTTTTTATTATTTCTTGCACATCAGCATGAAAACATTTGAGGCTCTCTGTTGTTACTGTGCTGACATTACTTGTAGTTTTTTCTTCTGTAATACATTTAGAAAGGTTCCTATTGACATTAGTACTTTCCATCCGAGTTTCATCTTTAAAAGCACTAGAAGCATTTTCTATTAATTCCGTCAGAGCAATATTTCTAAAAACTGGGCTACTTTCATCTTCAAAAACTATAGCAGTGTTGTCTGTTAATTGTGTAGACGATAGAATGTTACACTCAGCTTCAGTGATATCTTTACAAGCAGTTGCAGTATTTTCTGTCAACTCTGTCCCTGTAGTATATTCACAAGCAGTTGAAGTATTTTCTGATAACTCTGTCCCTGTAAAATCTTTACAAGCAGTTTCATCATTTTCTATTAAATCAGTCCCTGTAATATCTTTACAAGCAGTTACATCGTTTTCTGTTAACTCTTTACCTGTAGTATCTTTACAAGCAGTTGCAGTATTTTCTCTTAACTCTGTCCCTGTAAAATCTTTACAAGCAGTTACAGTATTTTCTCTTAATTCTGTCCCTGTAGTATTTTTACAAGCAGTTTCAGTGGTGTCTGTTAACTCTTTACCTGTAGTATCTTTAAAAGCAGTTGCAGTATTTTCTCTTAGCTCTGTCCCTGTAGTATCTTTAGAAGGAGCTGTAGTGTTGTCTGTTAACTCTTTCCCTGTAGTATCTTTACAAACAGTTGCAGTATTTTCTCTTAACTCTGTCTTAGTAGAATCTTCAGTAGCAGTGGCAGTATTATCAGCAAAGACTGCGTCGTTACTTTCTTTACATGGAACCTGAGTTTTGTCTTTTATAATAGACCATGGCCATTAAAACTTGTTTCGTTTGAGTATAACAATCGGTTTCGTTTCTTCTTTGACTGTTTAATATTCCTGTTGAAATAATATTAAATAGTAGTTTTAGAATTGATCATAATGATAATAACAATTTTAATTACTATAATAATACTTAGTCTCATGACCCCCAATATTTGCAATACATTATTTAACTGTAACCATGTAATAGTACATCTGTGAATCAACAATGCGTCGCCAGTTCTTGGTCTGTGTATTAACTGAGTTAAATGGAAAGTAAGTACATGCTATAAAAAGCTTTTCTTTTCGTCATTTTAGAATATGCAAGGTCTTTCAGACATTTGGTCAGTATAGAATGTACATGATGTATCAGATTTTTTGTCAGTATAGAATGTACAATATTTTTTAGACTTAAAACAGTAGATGTAAATATATAATAATGTCATTGAGCTAAGGACAAGATTATATTTGATTGTTGACAGTACAATGATTTTGTCATGCTCATTCAGATCTGTCAGTGCCGTCAAAAGTTTAGGTATCATCACACTTTATACATTATCAATAATTTTGAACAATGTTCGGGGCTTTATAATGTTAAAATCATAAACTATCCAACATTTATATCATCTCTGACTCCTATGTAAAGGATACTCTATGACATTGGGCCTTTCAAACATAAATGATGAGATCTAATGGCTTAAAGACGTCGTTGTGTACCCATCGTTTGTTGTCTCATTTTTCTCTTTGAAATTTAGTTTTAAAATTGTATCTACACTTTGTCGATTGGCAATGTCTAGACTTTTTTTGTTTAATGAAATAAATAGGGTTTTTTTGCTTTTAAGTATTATTATTATTTTTTGAAAATTGTAAATAGCATAACGAAAAATTTTAAGATCTAATTGTCTACGTTTTTCAGGACTTGTAACTGTAACACTTACTTAAGTAGCTGGGAATGTTTGTGAGGAGTTTCACTCAAGAAAATTTCATCTTGTGACAACTGTCCTGGTGATTGTAGGTCTTTACTCAAAACTTCCATGTCGTTTTCTTCTTGTTTAATTTGTTTCTTGGTATCAAGCGGCAGATCAGTTAATATTTGTAGAGGATCTGCTGACTGAGTTGTGCTAATTTTATCTTCAGAAGTATTTTTTTCAGGTCCTGGCGGCGTTATGTAAGACTTCACATCTTGACTTTGAGATACGCGTTCTGTTACAACGAGTTTAGACATACTTGGTTGTTTTTCAAAAATCTTTAGCAATTCACTTTTATAGAATAAACTTTTCGTCGCTATATGTCGAGCAGACAAGCCATGTTGTCCAAATATATTAACATCTGCACCTCTATCTATTAGAACTTCAACAGTATTCATTTGTTCATGTGTAGTAGCTAAAATTAATGCAGTATCTCCTTTCTCTGTTTTCAAATTTAAATCTGCACCATAGTCTATAAGAACTGTTAAAGTATCTTTTAGTCCCTTTGATGCAGCAAGCATTAACGCTGTTCTTCCGTTATTACTTCTTTCATTCACGCAAGACCCACTTTCAATTAACTTTTTAACAACATCTTTACTATCTTGAAATGGTGTAGAAGCAAGCATCAAAGCTGTTAAGCCTTCATTTGATTTCTCATGTACATTAGCTCCCTTTACTATCAACTATCAACATTTCCACAGCTTTTAAGCAACAATTCCTTGAAGCCAACATGAGAGCTGTCATTCCATCGTTGTCCTTTTCTTCAATATCAGATCCTTTATCTATCAAATCAGACATGAGCTGTAATTCTCCATGCGTTGCCGCTATCATCAACAACGTTTTTCCATATTTATCTTTATATTTGATATCAATTTCTTTGTTGAGTAAGATATTAACAATTTCTGAATTTTTTTTTTTTGAAACGCTAGATCTAATGCCCCATCTTTATTTGCTCCGTTTTCTATTAACATTTTAGCTATGTCCATTTTATCGCACGTCAATGCTATCTCCAAAACACTGCAATTTGTAAAGTCTTGGAAATCTATCAATGCTCCCCTGTCTATAAGTGTTTTCACAACATCTATGTGTCCTTTCATCACTGCACAGACCAACGCAGGTTCGTAATCATCGTAATAATGATTGACATAAGCCCCACTATGAATAAGCAATTTGACAGTTTCATTATGTCCATTCTCTGAGGCTAATTGTAAAGGTGACAAACCATATTCTTCTGAGCCGTTTATGTTTGCCCCATGCTTTATTAGGAGGGCTACAATGTCTGAATATCCATTACTTGCAGCCACTTCCAGTGGCTCATAGTTTGGAACTTCAATATTTGCCCCATTCGAAAGTAATAAACACACCATTTCTGTATTTCCTTTATCCAATGCTAGCTCCAGTGGACTTTTTTTAGTTCGTTTATTGATCGCGTTTACATCGGCCCCATTGTCAATTAGGCATTTAGCTTCAAAGACTAACTCATTTTCAACAGCTTCCATTAGCTGGAATGATTTTATGTCAAGTCCTAACTTGCTTACATGACTACAATTGTAACTTTTTGTAACATCGATCATTTTGGAAGTCTTAAAAGTTCATAAAGTGATGATTCTTCCTGAAATCTAGATAATGTGTCATTTCATAATGAATTTGACCCTAAAAAAACACAAATGATGAAATAATCACAAAATGTATTTCAATAAGGTTAAAATCAAAGCCATTAATTTTTTCAATCAATTTATAAACATTGATATAAAGAGGGTTTAAAGTAGGGCTATGGAAATTAATCGATTAATTTTATAAAAGCTTTAATCCATTACCATTAATTTCATCGATTAAAATTCGGTTAAAATTAAAGAAATTTTTTTTCATTTTTTTTAAATAATTTATTTTTAGTCTTTTTAGTCACATACTTTTCCTTCGTATTTTAATATTTTTTAGACTTGCATGCGTAAAAAAAAGTATTTCTTCCTCATTTCGTGCATTGCATGACAAATTTGCTTTGTTACGTCACACAATTTGGGAGCCATGGAATTACAGCGACTTAACTAATTTCACGAAATGCTTATTCGCGACTGAACGCGATCTATATATAATTTATATATGCGTTATAAAAATATAATTATTGAAATTAAATTATTCATCGATTTAATTTATTTCCCCACTAATCGGAATATGTTTTTTATCTGTACCAGATCTAGTTGAAAGTTTTCATTACGACTTGAAGAGAGCATTTTATTTTCACACTTTATGTACTTACAGCTAATTGATGACTACACTCTGTGTGTTCAAATAAGTAATTAATAATACATATGTAAATCAAGATTTGTATTGTATAACACAATCGCAGGCTATTGCTAATTTTTTTTAATACTTAAGAGGATTTTTTATAACTGTTCCATCCTAAAGATGCATTCCCTTTCAAACTTTAAAATATGTAGAAAAAAATGCCCTTATTGTCAAAACATGTTTTTATTCTCAGATATACTGTGTTAACAGCTTAAGACATGACATCTTATTATAATTTCTACGTTTCTGCCTGGATCTTCATAGAGTTACAGCAATTTGCTTAACTAACCCAACTTTGGACAGATTTAGACTTTCAGTGTGGTGAAAAAAATCAAATTCTGTATGTCAAAACGGCCCCACATAAATAGAAATTTTAAATTTCCTTTTCACCAATTTTCGTCGTGAGAAGGTACTCAACAACTTTCCAAAGTTTCTTGCTGCTATCTACACGGGAAGTTTAAAATTAGGCCTAGTGCTGAGTCAGTGAGGGCATAAAAAAACTCTGTATGGTACCCTAGCTCCCAGTAAGGAATATTTTAAATATTTTTAAACTGCTACCATCGTGGAAGTGTATTTAACCCCCCCCCCAACGTTTTATGCACGTACCTATTCGAGTAATAGGAGAATTAGAGATTTTCAATTTTTATATAGAATTTTAAGGAATAAAACACAGCTCAAAATGAGAGGGAATTTTAACCTCTTTTTTTTTTGCCACTTTTCTTTTCGAGCTTGTACTGAAAAATTTCCCAAATGTTTATGCTTCTACCTATAAGGGGAAATTGGAGAATTAGTGATTTTCAATTAGTATAACTCTTATATAAGAAACTAGATTGTGCCAGGCGCCGTGGCGCCTGCGGCGCCCCCGTTTTTTGGGCGCCTACGGCGCCAACCTTTTTTTTAAAGACCAACTAACTTGTCCTTTTTTGATA
>MUZC01000404.1:214352-225833 GCA_002072015.1 Radix auricularia | reverse complement strand
TTTCAACTAAACTAACTGCTGTAGACTGTCGTACATCGCTTGAGCGTTACGTTACGTTACAGAACCACACCACTGGGTGTTTATATATTTTATAAAAGTTTTTTGGGCCCCAGCCCCCATGAGTGTGAATTTCAAAATTCTTTTTCGCCAATTTTCGTCGTACCCAACAAATTTCCAAAGTTTCATGCTTCTACCTACACGGGAATTAGGAGAATTGGTAATGAATCAGTCAGTCAGTCAGGGCTTTGGCTTTTATTAGTATAGACTAGCACTTTGCACGCGCTTTGCAGCGGTAAATTAGTATTTCAGTTAGCGTTGCGAACCCGCGTGACACCAATTCAAAACAACTATTGATTGTAATCTGAACCATGATGGTTATACTAAATATATTAACTTAAAACATATTGTCTGTCTGTCGTGGCCCACGGAAAACAAAAACAAAAAGGTTAAAAATGACATAATTCCTGTGATCCTATCCATCTCATAATTTAATTATTTTTTTCATCTTTATTTTTCGCGTGATAGGATTCAACAAATTCTTAAAGTTTCATGCTCCCACCTACACGGGAAACTAGAGAATTAGTGATGAGTCGGTTCTTAATATAGGAAAAGGTATATTTGGGCCCCCGGCCCCCTTTGAGGGGGAAAATTGGCATTCTTTTTTGCCAACTTTCGTCGGGAGCGTGTACTCAAACAATGGCCACAGGTTCATGCTTCTACCTATACGGAAAATAGGAGAAATAGTTATTTTTATATAGCTCATATAAGGAAAACCCGTTTTTGGGGCCCCGGCCGCCATGAGTGGGAAATTTAACATTCTCTTTTGCCAATTATCAACGGAAGCATGTTCTCAAAGTTTCATGCTTTCAAAATTCATTTTCGCCCATTTTCGTTGTAAGAGAGTACCCCAAAATTTCCCAATGTTTCATGCTTCTACCTACACGGGAAAGTGGGTCTTAAAGCTGTCTTTTTCCCTGCATCACTAATTTTTCATTTTGTGACGCAGTAATTCATCTAAATTTTCTGACTCTAAGTCAGACTCTATTGCTGCAATTACCTTAATACGCTTTTCATTTGGTTTGATAGTTTGATAAGTGTTAGAACCATGATAGTCAAACTTTATAAAAAATTTGAAATTCCCCTCAGTTTATACATTAGAACCAAAATGCACGTGTAATCAGGAAATGTGCTATTATTTATCTGCCATTATTTTTATTATTCTTTTTTTTTACTTTGACATCAAATAATTTGTAAGTGATAGGTCGATTAATCGTTGAAAAAAATAATTTAATAATTAATTTTTTTAACGATTAATTCAGACATTAATTGTTAATTTCCATAGCCCTAATATATACATTTTAAAGAATATTTAACAATTAAATGGTAATAGTTCATTCAAATGTATTTTGAAATAAACTTCCTTTTATGTAATGAAAATTATTATATTAATTAAAATATTATTTTAGCCCCCCAAAATTTCAGCTAATGTAATTGGAAATATTATTTTTAAAATTAAAATCTATAATCATACATATTTATAAAATTCATATGTTCATATAATGAGAGACAAAATAGCCTACTTACTTCATAGAACTTACTTCTATGAATTCTGTGTTCTATCCAGAAGTAGAAGTAACTTAGACATACGCCTTATCGGAGCCTAACAACGCAATGTACACAAACAAAAGTCAACATTAGATAGCACGTAATTCCATTTCATTATCTCTTAGACCAGTGCCTTTCAAACCTTTTGTATGGCGGACAGGCAATAGTTTTTCTATTGATCCAAGGACCGTCAACTATTATTCCTGTACTGCCATGGTAGATAAATGCAATCTATTTCGTTTTAATTTATTGGCTTATTCCCGAAAGATTGACATATTCTATAGGTTCGGTATTTATTGTTGCAAATGGAGAATGATAAAAATATTTTATGTCCTTTCTTGACACCGGTCCCTGGACCATAATTTTGAGAAGCACTGTTATATACGAAGCCTACTGCCCGGGTACCTGTTGCCGTGCGATTACACAGGTAGTAACATTTTGCCCAGGTACTCGTGAAAATTTGGCTGCAATGATTATACCAACGTTGGCCGAAGTGCGGTTCTTCGTTGTTCACATTACGGTTCGCGAAAAATTTATCAAAAGAAAACTTTTTGTTTGAAAGATATGCTGGTTATTAGATAAAATAGAATTAATAAATGCTGGTTCAATTTTAAATTAAAAAGGTATTGCAAACTAAATGAAAACTTATTTTTAAGAAATGTAAGGCTACCAATTTAGAAAGGATACACAAAAAATATTTTAAAATTAAGCACTTGACACAATAACTTAGCCGTAAGCTCCAAAAAAATTATATAAACTATGTGATAACTAAAGATAACAATAAAAACGTTTGGTCCTTTATCAAATCAAAAAAAAATGGAATCTTCAGGTATAGCCACATTAAAAGGCTCAAATAATAAAACCTATAATGATAATGAGGCTAAAGCTAATATCCTTAATACATATTTTGCATCATCATTT
This sequence comes from Radix auricularia, assembly GCA_002072015.1. Lineage (NCBI taxonomy): Eukaryota > Metazoa > Mollusca > Gastropoda > Lymnaeidae > Radix > Radix auricularia. Next base: position 223,307 of record MUZC01000404.1, on the reverse strand, counting down.
TCTGCCTCAGGCGGCAAGGAAATTTCAATAAATTTAAATAAAATGGAAGAAATAGGTAAAATAACTGTAGATGAGATAGGTATACATTATCCTAACAAAATTAAAAATAAACATAGCTAATTATCTTAGATATACAGACGCTCCTTCTATGCAGAATATAATTGCGTCCACAGACCATGAGAGATGATCTGTTGGCAAGTGATGTAGCGGTCACAGGCCACGGCTATAGAGGTTCCACGCATTACCCCAGCCTCCTAACTATTGTCTAGTTAGGTACCCATTCGGAGCTGGGTGACTCGGGGACTCCTGCCAGCCCCGAGAACAAATCCTCACCTTCGTGTGGATTCGAGCTCGTGACCATCGGTATGACAGTCGAGAGCGCTACCTCTCGACCACCACGTCCCACTTGACTGAATTAATAGCCTGCCAGGTTATTAAAAGAATTAAGCAATGAATCCTTGTAGTTCTTTTTCAAGCCTCTCTAAACCAGTGTAAAGTGCCCCAGGATTGGAAATTAGCCAATGTAACGCCACTCTTTAAGAAAGGTGATAAGTCCGACCCTGGTAATTACACACCTGTATCACTTACTAGTATCACCTGTAAATTACTGGAACACATAATATATAGCAGAATAGTTAACCATCTTGACAAATATAATGCCCTATGCCTACACCAACATGGCTTTAGAAAGAACAGATTATGTGAAACACAATTAATAGGTCTAATAGATGAACTATCAAAAGGCTTAGATAATAATGATCAAATATATATACAATATACAATATTAAAAGACTTTTCAAAAGCATTTGACAAAGTTCACCACCTTAGTTTACTTAAAAAACTTAAACACTTTGGGATATCAGGTCCCTTAAATCACTGGATCCAAGATTTCCTATTGAGTAGGGAGCAAACTGTAATAATTAATGGATCTAAATCTGCAACAATAAAGGTTAACTCAGGAGTTCCACAAGGAACTGTCCTAGGTCCCTTACTATTTTTAATTTATATAAATGACTTACCCAGCAATATCTGAACAGGAACAAAAAGTATGTTATTTGCTGATGATTGTATAATCTATAGAACAATTAAGTCAGAACGAGATAGCAAAATTTTACAAAAAGACTTAGATGAATTAATAAAATGGGAAACTGTCTAGAGTATGTCCTTCCACCCAGAAAAATGTCAACTGCTAAGAGTAACAAAGAAAAAGATACAAACAAATTCAAAATAGTTCAAACATGGAAAAGAACTCACCCAAGAAGATTCAAAATACTTAGGAGTCAAAATAAATGAGAAACTATCTTGGAATCCCCATGTTAATGAAGTTATTAAAAAATCAAACAAAACCTAACGCTTTACAAAAAGAAACTTTTACAAATGTAACAAAGATATAAAACTAAAATGCTACCTCACCCTGGTGAGACCTATACTAGAATATAGGACCCATCCACCAAAGAAAATATTGATAATTTAGAACAAATCCAAAAAAGAGCTGCCAGATTCTTTACTGGAGACTATTTAAAACTGACAAGAGCAACACCAATAGTTTAATTATTAAACCTTGAAACACTAGAGGATAGAAGAACCAATAGTAAATTAGTAATTATACATAAGGCAATTACAGTCGAAACCGCTTAAGTCGACGGCGTCGGGGAATGAAAAATGGCATCGACATAACCGATGATCGAGTTAAAGCGAAAACCAATATGGCGGCAAAATATTAACATGCGCATGAAATTTCTTTATGTACGTGTTGTGCGTTGGGACGATTAATCATAATCGTATAGGAATATCGGGGCCCTATTTCTTCACTCTTTCTTACGGTTGTTAAGACCGTTCGTTTTAAAAGACCGTTTAAGTTTAAATATATCGCCGTTTTGCGGCGATTCCCAGATTGAGCCATACCGTGCCTTCGAAGCCACTTGCTTGATTTTCCTTACAAGCTACACAAATAATGGTGTATCGTGACCTATATATGACTCATGACAAAACGAACTATTCTCTATATAAACGTACACAAATAAATTAGGTACTCCATTTGAACCTTCAACTTTGACATATTTTAATTAATTCTAACCAATAGTTAAATGGCTTTTGCACACGGCCACTTGTTATGAATGAAACTATGTGAACAAAGCAGTAGTACAGTGCATGTAATAGTCAAAATGAGGTTGAAGGATGAATGGTTGCCAATGACAACAAGTTTGCTCACGGTACATTTTATTATTCCATACGATCCAATCAGCTTAAAATTCCTTCGGTAACTTGATGCTAATAGGACTAACCAACATTAATGGTGTGGGAGATTGAGAGTGGGGGTGGGTAAACTGTCTTTAGTCTGTTATATTATATATTTAAAAATCTGGGGAGCCTATGATTTTGGTATTGTCACATCACTAGCGTTAATAAATGATAATGTTCATGCACATGTTTTAAGAGTTTTTTTTTAAACACAACAGCATTGCCGTTATTTGTTTGATGAAGCTATCGGCATGCTATAAAATTCTACATACATGTTTGCTAACAACAAAAGGTATATGTGCACCAACTGACAGCAGAAATTTACAAATTTAAAATAAAAACCAACGTCGATTATCGATAAAAACTTTTATTATTCTCCAACACATCTCTGAAACGTATCGTATATATGCAGTTACTTTGTGAACTGTTATTGAACGATCAATTTTATTGGTTAGCTAGCATAAACTTAACCAATCGTAAAACTTTTTATAAGACGCGCGAAAATACGGAAGTGATATGGTGAGTGGCAACGATAAGTAATATTTTCAAAAGCTGGCGATTTAAGTTAACGACACAGGTCTCAATGCAAAAGGGCTGTGACGTCACCAGCACACGTCGCAATTTGATATTTTTCGTGGCTTTGATGGCCAATTACCATAGTACTAGATTACTAGAAGCAACACAGCGCTGGGAGCAAAACGCAAGAGGGCTGTGACGTCACCAGCACACGTCGCCAGCTGATATTTTTCGTGGCCTTGAGGGCCATTTCCATAGTACTCGAAGAAATACAGCGCTGAGAGCAAAACACAAGCGGGCTGTGACGTCACCAGCAGACCATGTTGAGACAGAAATCATAGCTAACATTTTCAGAATTGGCGATTGGCCATGGCCATCGAGATAACCGATGTTAAGTGGCAAATTTGACCCTTTTTTGTGCTCGTGTTATGAGGTTTCCGCGACTTAAAAAAATCGAATTAAACGACGAGAAAATACTAAGACAAAGAGAGAATTTGGCGGTTCCAAAAACCGTCGACTTAATGGGGTGGTCGACCTAAGCGAGCTCGAGATAAGTGGGTTCCACTGTAATTCTAATTTAGAAATACTTAATACAACCCTCAGATAGACATAACAATAAAAACACCTTTCTTATTCCATATGCAAGAACAAACACATACAAGTTTTGTTTCTTTCCGTCCGGTATACGGGTGTGGAATGGTGTAACTGTTTGTCTTTTAACTAATATTACTAATTAGACCTTCACCACTTATGTAGGCGTATACAGACGAGTAGCAATTTATATTAATCACACATCAGACCTTGATAATTTAATAACTTTAATCCAAACGAAATATGTACACTTTATACATCAATATAATATGTCTGACTTCTTGTCATCTTCGTACACACGTTCTGTTCAACGTCTAACACCCAACTGATTTCGTCATTCTCACTTGCGCCCTCTCTCGCGTCACGTGATCTCTCTCTCAATTACTCATATGCAAATTATCACGTGACATTTACCCCCCTTCTTAAAAAAAACATGTTTTTGACCTAAAACATTTTTGGTCATAATACAATAAAATTAATCTTAAATGAAATAATCCTACTCATATCTATACTTTATCATGTTCATATTTCTACTCATGTCACATTCATCTGAACATTCATATTTATATTCATTATAAATTAACTGTTCATTATTTGCAAAATAATGCATGAATTGATTAAACATAACATTCAAGAAAAAAAAATCTGTAGAACTTCAACAATCTTATTTGAAATAAATGAAAATGAAATATGAATGCATATGCTATATCATTGTGCAACAAGCTTATCATTTGTTGTGCTTATCATATAATAGAAATCTTCAAAAATGCACCAGTAAAGGTGTTTTTGCATTCTTTACTTTGACAGATTTAATGTCAACTTTGTACTTAGCCAATAGTATTGTATGCACAATGAACTTACATAATCTTGAAAAATAATTTGTATCAAAATTGTATTAAAATCTGTTAAGATATTCAATACATATACTCATCAGGTATGCTTGTTAATATCATATTATATCTTTTACTTTATGACTTTATAGAATTATTCTACAGTATCTATATATATAACTATAATTACATTACATTATGTATTGGTCTCAAGGTTTCAATAATGAATAAAAATATTTCAAGTTAATCTGAGATGAAATGATGCATGAAATTACACACAATATATTACCAAAAATATTGTTGAAAAACAATGATATTACAAATAAGGTAAAATCAAGCACTGGGCTTTTAAAGATCTTTTTCAACCTATTAAAGATTTAATAATTCATCAACCATAACCACGGTTGTATATATTTACAATCCTAATTCTACATCTCTGAATAAGTCTCTTTGCTCTTGAGATAGCATGTTTGCTTACAGATTGTTTAACAAAACTTAAATTAGATGAGTCATAATTATGATAAATTTGTATATGACAATTACTGTCTGCTTCAATATTTCTGATTCTGTATCCTCTACGACCAATTAATCTTCCAACTAAAGATGATTTTATTTTAATGGTCTCAGACTCATTATTACTATCTCTGTGATTCCAATATTTATTTCTTCTGCCATTTCTATGATTAGTAATAGTGGTAAAAATATTACTAGATTCTGATTTTTCTGTTTTCATTTCTTCTTTGTCGTGTTACATTTGTATTTCATTTATTGTTTTAGCTTTTCCTTGAGGTTTCTTGAAGTATTGTTTTGTTATATGTTGGTTTCCTAAGACTATGTTATCTTTAACATCAATGTTTAATTATTCTTTTCTTTTCATTGAGGCTATGTTTTGTACACTAGCACATATTTGAGTATTGTTGTCGTACCATTCTTCATACGTTTCATCTGAATAGTTAACAACATCTTCAACGTTTCCTATTATGAGGTCACAAATGGCATCTTGTAAAACTCTTGCACGAACTTTGCCTTGGATCCATGGGGAGTTGATGTAGACAATAGCAGTTTTACATTCTCTTTTAGTGCCATCGGCCATCATTAATGTTTCTGTTTGACCATCATAGTCATCTTCTTGTACCATGTTACTGTATACAACTATTGTAGTACATCCAGAATCTCGTAGACACATACATTTTTTGTTGTTAATTAGGTTATTTTAAAGTATACTCTTTCTGAATTCGCTTAACGTAGAAGTTTGTATGTAAAAAAAATAATAATAATATATAAACTATTATTAATTATTTATTAATAAATCGAATTTTAAAAATATACATCTATATATATATATAATCACTATTTTATCGATTAAAATAATTTTAATCGATAAAATAATTTACCGATTTATCGAGAAATTAATCGGTAATTTCCGCAGCCCTATTGTTAATATATACTGGGTAAAATTTAATTTTTCCATGATTGTCAATTCTGGCAACTGTATCACTTGAGCTTGTTGTTTCTTGTTCGTTTTTTTCAGTGTCCTTTACTTCTTGGTGATCATTCCTTCTCCATGGCTGATCATAATTTCTGTATCTGGAGTTGTGGTTGCATCTACCTCTCCAAGATTGTCTGCCTTTGTTTTCAAAATGACCTTGTCTAGATCTCTCCTCTGTTTTCTTTCTTATTGGACTTCCATTAGGTGATACTCTTTCTGGTTGTTCTCTATTGTGGTAACATTCTTTTGCCATATGGCCTGGTTTGTTTTAATAGCAACAAATAGTGTTTCTGTTACCTGAGTTTGGGAGACTCTGATTTCTTGTTCCTTGCCTTTTTTCTGGTCTTCTATTTTGGATTGCAGCAAATATGTCTTGTCTCTTATCCATCTCTACATCTGGATGATAGTCTTTAAATGTGTGTAATGCATTTGTTAATTCTGCTTGAGTTCGCACTTTCTTATCAGTTAAGTATGTGAAAATAGGTGGTGTTGCAACTTCTAAAAATTTGTCAATTAAGCCCATGTCTAATAAGGCTTTGGGATTGCTTGTATCAATTCCTGAAAGTTCTAGCCATTTTGTCAATTTAACTTGAGTTTCATGTACTATGATTTGTGTATCTTTATCTCTCTTAATTCTTATTTCATGAAATTCTCTTCTATAATCATTTTCTGATTTTCCAAAATGACACAAAAGTGCTTTTTTTACATTTTGATAAATGTGTTTGTCTTCTTTAGCTATACTATTGTAAGCTTCAAATGCTTCACCTGTTAGATGAGTCATTAATTGTGTAGACCATTCTAACTCATTATAACCCTTTATTTGCATAATCAATTCAAAGTAGTCTAAATATACATCCATTTTTTTCTTTTTTGGCATCATGTATTCTTACTTTTGATTGTATCCTTTGGTGTTGGCTTTTCTTTTGAGTAATCACCAGGATTATACCCTTTGTTCTGTAACTCAAGTTGTATTCTTAATTTCTCAATATTAAGTTGCTCAAGTTCTCTTTTTGCAGCTCTTTCTTCTCTTTCCATTGCTAGCCTTTGTTCTTCTGCAGCTATTCTTAGCTTCTCTTCTTCTTTAGCTTCATTTCTTCTTTGTTTCTCTTTGTCTTCAGCTTCTTTGACTTTCCCTTCAACAAAAGTTTTCATTTCTTTTCCAGTTAAGCCAAATTCTTTTGCTACTGCAGTGAATTCTTTGTATAAATCCATTGTCTATGTGAAGTGTGTGAGTTACTAACCAAGTAATGACTGTAAGTGTAATGTATCGATACACTCTATGTAAATTAAATTTATATTTAAAAAATGCATATATTATAAATAAATCAATTAATTCAATGATAATACACAAATAAAAGTTATAAATTTTAAATTCAAGAATATCTGTGGAAATAGAAAATGTTCATATACATATATTAATGCAAAAAGTGATACATTAAATTAAACCATTAAATTAAATTTTAGGCAAAATGAGGCAACAAAGTATCCACACACAGGATCTTAAGTATACTCAGCATATACGCTCCCTCATATTGACCAAAAATAGAAAATGGGTAGAAATTTTGAATTCAAATTAATCCACCTATCAAAAATGAATTTGGAATATTTCTGGAATTAATATTAAAACAGTTTATCCACTTGAATTGTCACTCACAGTTCCAGTACGAGCAAATGAATTTATCTGAAGTAATTTCTGTTTGTACTTCAAATTTAACAATGTTAATTGTTCACTGTCACAGAAGAGGCTCTTGATATATCACTCACTGGGCTTCTAATAAATGTTTATACAGTTCATATCATACAGTCTGTATAGTTACTCAGCTGTGTTGTGTTGATTGTTTACATCCAGTGTGTAGTCCTGGCGCACTTCCAGTTCATCTGTGCTACACTTGACGTAGAGTCGTAGTTCAATAGGTGCAGAAACTGTAGTCTAGTTGACACTCACACAGAGCTGTAGGACTGGGGCGAAGCGTGTCGACGCGTCATCAACACCATGCTGGTTGCTGTATGACTCGATTCATGTACTGTATAATTCAGGTACACATTTGCTGTGTTCCACAACACTACTGTAATGGCTCACCGGAAACGAAGACTGTATCAAACAACCTATGTAGGTCAGTCCTTTGCACTTTGACCGTTGTTTGCTTAATATTAATGAACTTCGCAATTTTCAGTCACAGATTAGTTACTGCCGTAGATTAATTTCACTGTTCATATGTCTCACTGACACTTTATTTATCGAACACTTCTTTGTAATGTTAATACTTGTTGCGTTTAACTTTACTAACAAAGTTCCATTATAGCACAAGTAGGTCTTACATTGCCATTCATTTACGAAGGAAATTTTTAACATCAACTGAATTCACTAAATTTATCACTTGAAAATAAACGTGTTTACACTTTTTAGTAAATTCCTGTAGATGACTACACTATAAATCTTGTAAATTCTTCAGCATTCTGCACTGCTGCTAACTTCTTGTAGTTGTAGTTTGGATTTCAAGATTATGATGTAACTTCAGCCACTCTTTCATTACTTTTACTTCGACACCAATGTAACTGTTTGTCTTTTAACTAATATTACTAATTAGACCTTCACCACTATGTAGGCGTATACAGACAAGTAGCAACTTATATTAATCACACATCAGACTTTGATAATTTAATAACTTTAATACAAACGAAATATTTATACTTTATGCATCAATATGATATGCCTGACTTCTTGTCATCTTCGTTCACACGTTCTGTTCAACGTCAAAGGCTGTGAACTGAGTGCATTCGTTTTCCTCTCCGCTTCGTGCTGGCCTCTTTTGTCTCCATTTCGACGATCGGCAAGAAAATGGAAGAGAAACGAATGTGTTACATTTTTGTAACGTCACTGGCGACCATTTTTCTCTGTTTGGTTCAACTAGGTGGAACAATAATGGAGGCTTTGCAATTGCTCTTACCAGTGGCGTAGCTTGAGCTTTTGCCGCCCGGGGCGGTCTTTAATATGCCGCCCTTTTAGGGGCCTCCCATAAATGACGTCACGCGCCGTTCTTTTTTTTTTTTTCTTTTTTTTTTTTGGTGGGGCAACACACATATTACGTCATTCAAAATGCGCAACTTTAAATAAAAGTTCCACTTAAATATACCATTGCCGAAAATGAAGTTTTACGTGGTTTCACGCGTGTTACGATATTAGAGTGCAGCCTTACACTAAAAACATTTTTAAATGACAAAACATATATATTTTAAACACCCTCGTTTTCACATAGAAAATACCACTTGCATTGTGGGGGGGGGGGG
>MUZC01000404.1:187763-212409 GCA_002072015.1 Radix auricularia | reverse complement strand
TTGTAACATCATATCTGAGGGGTTCTAAGTTTTTATGACAAAGTTTGACGAGTGGGGAAGGGGCATGGTTACAAATCGGACAAAATCGTGTGACGTCATTTATAAACGGCCACTATGTTACCTTAAAAAATGAAATATTTTCATAGTCTTGACAAAAACCTTAATAATTTTCTATAAAATAGACGTATTCAAATTATTTAAACATTACTTTAATTGGATAGGTAAAATATTATTAATGAAAAACACAAATTATGTGTGCTACTTTAATGCAATAAAAAGAATAATTAAAAAAAAACAACTTACCCCAGAATATTTTTCTGAGAACTGAAACAGCAAGATAATTACTCAATGAAATTTAACAACAAAATTTGAACCACGATGCCGTGTAGGTACTTGTTCACGCATCATTCTGCGCATGTCGAAAATCCACGTAATAACTGTCGTGGCGATATTAATAGTATATTCAACCCAGTGGTGGTGTGTTTTGAGTTTTGTTTTGAGTGTGTATGTGTGAGTGTGTTGTTTTCTTTTCTAAGCGGTGTCTGTGACGTATACCGCTTAATTTTCCAAACAAATCGATACTGCTTTTGAGCGATTTTAAATTACTGAACGATTATGTGTTAGTAATAAGTACCAGTATGTAATCAAACAAATGTTTTACGAATCCGTTAATTAAGACTCGAAAGTACGAATATTTTTCTTTCACCCGGGCTTTCCCTTTTCAAAAGAAAAAGGGGGTTTTCGGAAATGGCAGTACTTTTCAAATGCCCACAAGTGCCGCCCTTAAAACGCGTGCCGCCCGGGGCGGGCCGCCCCCACCGCCCCCCCTAGCTACGCCACTGGCTCTTACTGTTTTGGATGAAAAGGAAACGTCGAACCCCAAAACGTTACTGGACACACATAATTTTTTACGAAGAGATGATTTTGGAGAATATCATCATCTTCTGGATGAAGTTTTAAGAGATGAAGAAAAATGTGTTTCCTATATTCGGATGTACAAAATTACCATCAGTTCCAATTTCTTTGCCAATTTCTTGCCATTGTTTAGCAATAAAAACTCTGTTCGGATAGTTATCATCAGTTTTGTCGTACAGTGCTTGCCACTTTTGCACTGCGGCGATTAGAGCTTCGTTGATGGACATTTTTTGCGGCTGGTCTAATCACTTGCTGAGAGTAAATTGGGAGAAATTTTAGTTGGGAGTTAAAACGTTCGGTTTCGATTCAGCAAATGGGAGCGGCAAAAAAAGGAGACGAACGCGAGAGGGGTGCACTCCGTTGTCTAGATTGAAATATGAGACTCTTCCGGTGATTCGGCAAATGAGAGCAGAGGTCAAGCTGGGACCAACACGAAGCGGAGAGGAAAACGAATGCACTCAGTTCACAGCCTAACACCCAACTGATTTCGTCATTCTCACTTGCGCCCTCTCTCGCGTCACGTGATCTCTCTCTCAATTATTCATATGCAAATTATCACGTGACAAATGGGTTGCCTGAAGAAACAATGAAATCCAACACTTTATCATCATTTAAAACGCTAGTAAGAATACAGGACTAAACACAAACCAAAGAAATACGTAGTACGCAATAATCTTCTGTACAGAAGGAGCGTCTGTAACATATAAGATAAGATAACACAAAAAACCTTCAAAGAAATACCTGTCCAGACAAACTACAATGTATTTTGATAGTCTACATCTTTTTTCTCTCTGAAAATAAAGAAAAGTTGCAAGCAAAAAGAATTTTGTTCTTCAAAGGAATTTTAAAAAGTAAAACTAAAATATGTATCAGAAACTGAGAATGGAACAAATTTAAATGGAAACTTAAAAAAGATAAATACAGTACGCACAGTTGATGTACAAATAATACAGTACAGTTCAGTACGAAGTATATAGGGTTTTGAACCTAACCCACGATTATGCGGGGTCGTGAATGGGGTGCCGCATAATAGGTGAAAGTATACTATAGTCTATAGTGTGTTATTTCACGCATTCCGTTGGCTACTACTGTAATAAGGGAAATAACCCTTGATGGTCATGTATAGAATTAATTAATAGAGTGAGAGTTCTTGGTAATAAACCGGAAGTTATAATATGGAATTCAGACATGGTGTGTTGTTTTCAATTCATTATATTGGCGACGAGGTAAAATTTTCTAATCAGAAACAATCCATGAACATCTTCGTCAGAAACAATCTAAACAACTTTGGAAAGGAAGATCAGATCTAAGTTCTAAAAAGATCGATAAGTATTGAAACCATATTTTAATTCGTTCGATTACTTTAATCAAGATCTAACGAGGAGACAAACAAATTTACAACATGGCTTTCGCACAGCTACCAGCCTACCCTGCATTCGATACGAAGGCAGAAGGTGTGGCTACTCGATGGCACAAGTGGGTGTCAAGGCTAACAAATAACTTGTTTGTGGCATACAATGTCACTGACGAAAGCAAAAAGAAAGCTCTCCTACTAACATATGCTGGTAATGATCTTAATGATATAGTCGAATCACTACCGAACTTGGAAACAACTCCAACACCGGATGAATCAGTGTTTGATAAGCTCATTCAAGCATTGAACCGTTACTTTAATCCAAGAGTAAACAAAGAGATTCAAAGATTTGCTTTCAGACAGCTCCATCAACAAACAGAAGAGATAGAAACATTCTACACAGAGTTAAAGCAGCTAGCACCATCGTGTGAGTTCCATAACCCTGATGAAGAGATAAGGTCACAACTAATAGCTGGTTGTAAATCATCCAAGGTACGGGGAAAAGGATTAAATAATCCTAACATTTTGTTGACAGACTTATAACAGTTTGCCAGAACCTGCGAGATCACGCAAAAACATGTTAAGGAGATAGAAGGAAATAATGCATCTCTACACAAAATTAGATCTACTACTAGTACTAGCTCAATTAATTACAGCAAGCCCAAACAACACAAGTATAGATCTACACCAAAACAAGACAGAGTTCCTTACTCTAAATGTAAGAATTGTGGAAGAGCATGGCCTCATGAAGGTGGTCAGAAGTATTGTCCAGCTTTCAATAAGCAGTGCCGAGCATGTGGCAAAAACAATCACTTTGCTACTGTTTGCAATAGTGCAAATAGACCAGTATTTTAACCGAAACGCACCACACACCAGAAACCTAGTTTTAAAAAGGACATTAGAAACCTGAATAACACTGTAGAGGATGCCTACGTGTACATGTCCACTATTCAAGGAAAACATTTACCTTTATTTGAAGTTAACATCAATGGGAGCATGATACAAGCATTAGCAGATTCTGGAGCAAGCATCAACATTCTGCCAGAACATGTATTTAAAAAGCTAACTCCCAAACCTCATCTAAATGGTAGCACAACCAAGATATTTCCATTTTCATCAAGTCAACCACTAGATGTTATAGGGAAATTCAATGCACAAGTATCGCACAAGAATATTGACACATCTGCCGATTTCCTTGTTGTGAAAACAAAATAAATACCCATCATTGGTTGGACAACTTGTCTTGAACTTCAACTTCTTCAGAAAGTAACAGCAGTGAACACCTGTGAGATTACTGCACAGTTCCCAGATATATTTACAGGACTAGGTAAACTGAAAGGCCAAGCTTACAACATGAAAATCAAGTACCAAAAGGGTAAAGACAATCCTGCTGATTATATGAGCAGACATCCAGCTCATAATGTACCAAGTTCAAGAGAAGAGAAAATAGCTGACGAATATATTCAGTATTTAACTGACAATGCCATACCAAAGGCTATGACATTACAACAAGTTGCTGATGAGACTGAAAAAGATCCTACTTTGCAAGCCGTCATCAAATCACTTGAAACAGGACAATGGTACAGACATACCACATCTGTCCCAGTTGATGAAGTGAGAACATTTTATACACTCAAGCAATGTGCACAAGAATTGACAGTCACTCAAGATGGAATTCTTCTCAAGGGTTAACAAATTGTTCTACCAAAATCAATACAGAAACAAGCTGTTGAATTAGCACACATTGGACACCAAGAGCAAACAAAAACTCTAGCTTTGCTACGTGAGAAAGTTTGGTTCCAAGGCATGAATGCAGCTGTAGAGAAAAAAGTTAAAAACTGCATGGCTTGTCAAATTGCTACTCCTACGTCAGCAAGAGAACCACTGCAGATGTCCGAGCTTCCAAAGCAAGCATGGTCAGAACTAAGCGCTGATTTTGGTCATCTACCAAATGGACAACATTTACTAGTTGTTACCGATGAATATTCAAGGTATGTTGTAGTAGATATTCTTGATAGCACATCAACAAGAGCTACAATACATAGACTCGACAAAATATTTGCAGAATTCGGTATTCCTGATCAACTCAAAACTGATAATGGTCCTCCCTTCAATAGCCAAGATTTCAAAAATTATATGTCAAACATGGGAATCCATCATCGCAAAATTACACCTCTATGGCCCCGAGCTAATGCAGAAACAGAAAGATTTATGCGCACAGTCAAAAAGTGTATAAAAACAGCTGAAATTGAACAGAAGAACTGGAAACAAGAGCTTTACAGATTTCTTCAATCGTACAGATCAACACCACATACATCTACAGGAATAGCTCCTGCACAGATTTTATTTGGTCGAGCTTTAAAAACAAAACTTCCTCAAGTACCAAACATTACTCAAAATAAAACAGATCAAGTCATTAGGCAAAATGATGCCCGAGCAAAATCTACCATGAAGCACTATGCTGATAAGAAACAGTATGTACAACCTTCAACTATTCACTCCGGAGATAATGTACTTGTCAAAGACACAAAGTCTATTCGACCATTAACTCCTTATGAACCAATACCTTACACTGTTACACACAAGAAAGGTACTATGATTACAGCTCAAAGAAATGGCAAAACCATCACGAGAAACAGCAGCTTCTTCAAACAGTCACCACGAGCACCTACATCAGCTGACATAATTGAAGATGAAGAATTTTCTACAGAACCAGAAGTCGACATCCAAGACGCGACTACAGTCGAACCTGAGCCCGCAACTACAGACGAACCTGTGCCCGCAGCAGACATCGGTTTGCCAGACCAACAGTTGCAACGTCCCAAAAGAGCTAGAAAGATGCCAGACCGGTATAGAGACTACCACATGAGCTAATTAATCACTACACTCTCAAAATCGAGCACGTTCAACGTTTTATTCGTTCGTTTCTCGATGGGCATTATGAAGATAACAACCAGGAGTGCCCCAACGTTTCAACAAGACTAAAGCTCGCTAATGTCTTGTCGTCTTTATTTTTTTTTAATCTTCAACGTCTGTGTCATGGTATGATAATACCATTCAAGATAAATCGTTTCATCGAATGTGTTATACGTAATAATTAATGTTAAAATCAGAAAAAGAAAAAAAAAGATTTGTCAGAAAGGAAGAGAAGTATGAAGACATAAATCAATATACAATAGTCTTCAATTAATCCATAAAGAAACAGGTGGATACTTAATCAAGAACAAGTTTAAAAGATTTTAAATTTTAGGCATAAATCATAATTGAACTTAATATTATCAGAAATAACAATTGGACACTTTATCAAGAATAGACACCAAGTTATAAATACATTAAGTTTAATTTTTATAAATGACATTTAGATAATGTAACTCCTTTAAATGCATCTGAATTGTCTACGTTTTGCTTAATTTTAAATTTTCCTCACTGCAAGACAATCAAGAGTTATTTAGGCTCATTCTATGTTAAACATGTATTTCAATTGTCAATTGATATGAGTCCATATCCGAGGAAAGGAGGAATGTAATAAGGGAAATAACCCTTGATGGTCATGTATAGAATTAATTAATAGAGTGAGAGTTCTTGGTAATAAACCGGAAGTTATAATATGGAATTCAGACATGGTGTGTTGTTTTCAATTCATTATAACTACTACTATGTGAAATGAGATGCATGGATGGAGGCGAGGTTGCATTGTAAATCGGTCATGACGGCGAAAATTATGAGGGTTTTGATCTTTGATGGTACACGGGAAGCATTTTTCAACAATTTTGACAGCCTTGCTGCTTTAACTGCTTACAAATAATTAAAATTGTTTAACTAAATGAAAATGTATCAGTTTTAATTGTATTCTTTAATTCTATTTAGTTATATTTTCCTACCAAATTTGTAATCATAATTTTAAAACGAAAACCAGTGTCAATGAACTGCATCCTAGTCCCAAGGATGTCAGAGTCAGAGATCCATTGATCTCTTACTTTATAGTTGACACAGTCATATGACTTCAATTTCTATTTATGGCTTTCATTGTCGAATGTTATCAGCAGGGAAGGGGAATTCCCATTATTTTTCAATGCCTGAAGTGTGGTTCTGTTATCAGCTATGAAACAAATCGGGCGATAAGCTTTACACTCACCAAGCCCATAAGACTGGGTTGAATAAATCGAGAAGAAATTTATCACAACGCCCTGTATTTTTATGGAATCATATTTTTTTTATTTTGACTATTTTCACAAATAAAATATCTAAGAATAGCATAATTGTTGTAATATTAATTATTGTGCTACGACACGACTACGACTAGTATGACTGCTTATGACGCTTTACTGGCTTTACATATGCACTTCATTCATTCTCTCACTTAAAGTTCTCTGATTTGCCTTCTTAATTATAAATCTTTAATTTTTATGACTAACACCTAACTTTGTGTAGTATTTTTAGAAGAACATTTTTAGTAGATGACTATACTCTTATAAGTTAATGAACAATAAAAAAATGATAGCATTTCAATAATTACACTTGCTTATAAGTTAAAACTTGTAAAATAACATATTCTCAAAAATCTAAAAGAAACCTGAAATTTTAAAAAAATGAAGGTTAATTAAAGATACTCATAATCTAAGGAAAAACACCGACTTCTTTCAACATTATGAACTACATTATACAAAATGTTAAAATGTGCCATTTTTAAAGAACATACGGACATTATTTGCAAGAAAGTTACAGAAAATTCAAAATTTAAAACAATTTTTTAAAATGCTGTCACAAAAGAGTTTGTAAAAATGCTGATGCAAATAAAATAAAAGTGTACTGATTTCATATTTAATTAGCGTACAACAATATTTTGTGAAATGTGTGAAATAATTTAATTTTTTTTAGTATTTACGAGATGCAATAAACTGTTTCTCTCTCCAACTCTCTCTCTCTGATTCTATATATATATATATATAATATTAGGGCTGTTATCGATTAAATTTAATTTAATCGTTAACTTTTGAAAAATTACCGATTAATTAATCGATCATGTTGTTAAAGCTAAAAAATAAGATGTATGACGTCATTAAACTTAAAATTCAAGGGAATTAATAAAAACAGGCAATTGTTTATTTTTATTGAGTTATTTTAAAAACATTTTAGCAGAAAAAAAATTTCAAATTAATTTTAAAATATGAAAGTATTACTGCTGTATAGAAATTAAGTGTTGATTCACAAAAACATAAAGATCATCCTTTTATCCCTAGTGATTCAAAAGTTAAGTTTTTTTTTAAGACCCCATAATCACTTTTTTTTCCACAATATTTCTTTCACATTTTGTTCCTTTTTATGGCATTTTTTAAAATTGCACATAATAAGGTATCTCCCTTAATTCAATTTTTTTAAAAATATAATATTGCTAGGAGATATATTTAAATACAAGTAGTTCAATATAATGTCAATGAATTTTAATTTTATTTTAAATTAATTAAAAAGAATGGTTTTTATATCAGTGTCCTTATAATAAAACAGGTTTTTTTCTTAATTTACACTTTGGAAAACTCCTTTTTAAATAGAGATATTGGTATGTTAAAAAAAAAACTCTTATTAATAATTAATTATTAATTAATAAATTGAATTTTGAAAAAACATTTTCTTTAATTTTAATAGCTATTTTATCGATTAAAATAATTTTAATCGATAAAGAAAATTACCGATTAATCGATAAAGAAAATTACCGATTAATCGATAAAGAAAATTACCGATTAATCGATACAGAAAATTACCGATTAATCGATAAAGAAAATTACTGATTAATCGATAAAGAAAATTACCTATTAATCGATAAAGAAAATTACCGATTAATCGAGAAATCAATCGGTAATTTTCGCAGCCCTATTATATATATATATATATATAAATGCGTATATTCCTTTGACTGTTTGTCTCGTAGATATAATGCTTTGGGCCATTGCATTCTTTGTTTCTGTATATAAGCTATATAAATATACATGTAATTTCAAACATAAATAAGTCACGTTTGAATGGTACTATCTACATGTCTATTTTATTTGCCTCTGCTAGATTGTGTGTCTAGACTCTAGATTGAAGCAAATTTCACTTATAAGTCCCTTATAAGTTTAATTTTTATGTTATTTTTAAAAGAAAAAACAATATTGTAATGAAAATATTGCTCAAGTACAAAGATTAAACATTTTAAACATATTTATATGGGATGTACTTTAGTGCAGTTTTTAGTGAAAACAAACATTTGTTTTCTAATCCATTGTTTGTAAATATAAACTTAACTATAATTCAGAATAAAAAAATATAAACAATACATTTGTTTGGCTTTGCTACACAAACAAAATGCATAAAGTGGATAATATTAAACTTAAATATCCAGGCTAATAGATGCTTCTTTTAAGGCTCACACATTTTCTTTATTGCAAGTAAGTAAAATATAAGTTATTTAATGTTTTGAAGATGATGATTAAAGTTAGTTGAAATGACATATTTAAATCAACTTAGAGATGAATAACATACTTTACTGAAAGATATAAAATTATTTGATATTTAGTCATCAATATAAAACAAAATCAATCCTAATTAATGATACAGAAAATGTTTTGCTATTTTTAAATTTTAAAAAATAGCAACTATTTATTTTCGTGTTTATACTGGAACATGACTATGCAGTTATGTCTTTTCATCTATGACACAATACTAGAACATGACTACGCAATTATGTCTTTTCATCTATGACACAATATGTAACGTCTTTGATGTTGACATTCAATGGGTACTGTAACTGGGCATGATCCACGTGTTCTATATTATAAAACCTGCGAGACATAAAGTAGATTTATATTAAAATCTTTTAAATCAAATATTTTATAATTATAAAGAAATACATCATACATATGTTATCTAACTGGACGATAGTTAAGAACGGTATAAGAGAAGTATGTGAAATACATTGTCCTGGAGGATTGGATGCGATACATTGGGCAATAACTAAAAAAATTTCAGGAAAGGTACCTCGTTGATGGTTTATTTAAAGTATTTCTTAATAGAAAAATATATTTTGTGATCATACAGTTAAAATAGACTCGCAATACTCTCAAACTCTTATTACTTACTTGATAATGACCGGACGGTGTTGACATTGTCCCGTATCGAAAATTCCCAGTTTAGAAGCACTGTAAATACAAATTTTGATATTTTGTTTGTAAAATGGTCTACAACAATTCAAACTTCTATTGGCATTGATTTACCATTTGACTTATAATTGTATGAAAATGTACGTCCTATTGAGCAACCGTTGAGCAGTTTTGATGCAGTCTGTTTACCCCAGACTGAAACTTTTTATAATTATAATCTACATCCTACTTTCCATATATTTCTTTCAAGATTGACCATTTACAAGGAGACTGATAAGACATGAAAATTCATTAAAATTACTCATATCTATTATATCATTCCATAATATCACTAACATCTATTTATTTATTTCCATGAAATCAGTTCTTCCTAACTCTCTCAATCAATGAATTTACTTTTATCTTATCAGTGCCGGTAAAAGGCCACTGCAAACTATTCAGCTGAAGTGCCCCCCCCCCCATTTTCATAGGCCTCATCTATCTTAATTTTCTATTATCTTCCTTACTAATTCTTATCTCTACCAAAACTGTGCCCCGCGCAATCAGTTTCCCATAATAAGTCACGAAAGGCCACGCATTACCTAAGAATGAACCTGTATCTAATTCTCTCTTGTCAACAAAAAGTCATGAATCTATTTTGTATCATTAATATTTTGAAGACAAGCTTTTGAGCCAAAAAGCAATGTTCTGTTTGTTTGATGGCCTTAGATATTCATCGATGCTATAATGCAGGGGCGGATTAAGACTGCACGGGGCCCCTGGCTGCAATCAAACGGGGGCCCTATCCAGCCAGCGTCCCTGAACTTATGATTGCTAGCAGCTAATATAAGACTGTAACTAAATATTAATAATGAAAAAAGAAACGAACACGAAGAAAAAAACTGTTTAAAATGTTCGCCGGTGTGTTAAAAATTGAGTGTGAAAAGAAAACTTTTACATTCCACCGCTGGAAATCTATCCCGACACCATTTGCATCACAAGTCTATGCCCTTTCCACATGACCAGCGGAGCTTGTCTAAATTGAGAAATTTTAAAAATATAAACTACATTTTATACTATATTCTCTAAATGAGCATATGTTTTATAGATAATTAAGACTGTCAGGTCTGAATCGCGCAATGTTAAGAACTCGTAACAAAATTTGCCGAATCGTGTTTTTTTTTTTTAAGCCAAACTTTTAAAATGGGAATTTAGGAATTTATAAGGATTTTGCCTAACATGTGGGAATTTTTTAGATTGACAATTTAAAAGAAAATAATTACATTCTTGGATGAAAATAAAATAAAATAATTTGAAACGTGCTCATTTTCAAATAAGAAATACTTTTTTTGTGTTGGTGTGAGGCTCTTTGACGTCATATTTGTTTATTTTTAGCGTGTCTAGGTTTTTTTGTTTCGGATCTAGTTTTCTTTCCTGACGTTTTTGCTAGGTTTTTCCCAAAAATTGTCACTGACAGTAGACTGCAGACAGTTTACAGTCAGATTGTGTAAATGTATTACTATTAAATAATATAATTAATTAGACTGAGCTCGAATCATCATAAAATGTTTGTTACATATAAAGGACCAAATCATTAATAATATGTTAACATATAACAATCTATGTAACCATGTATGATTGATTCATTATTAATAAATTTCAAAACATTCATTTTAAAAAATATATTTTTATCAATCCCAGACAAATTTAAATTACAAGAGTATCCAAATAACTTTTTTAAACTTCATGATGTTCAAATTTAAAAGTATAATCTATATTTTGGCTTTGTAGCCAAGTCGTTTAAAAAAAAGTACAGTACATATTAAATAAAAATTAAAAGTACCCTATTAAAATTGCCTTAAAAATGCAAAAATATTTATTATTTTTTAATTTGGAAGTCAAAAGTCATTAAAATGAATGCGAAAGCATTTAATTGAAGTTGCCACTTTTCAGATTTTTCCCCAAATTTTTAATCCATTTTGGAATTTTTAACCCAATTTGGGAATTTTTTTACTCCTGGCTGGGAAAATCTGGCACTTAAGACTTCGCAATTCTGGAATCGCAATCAGTTTAATAGATAATGTTTATAAATGTATTTAATTTATTATATTTTCAAGGGTTCGTGCAAACATCTGTACACTTTTATTATAAAATATAAAAAGTTTGGGGGCCCCAAATCGTCAGGGGCCCGTGGCTTTAGCCTGCTCAGCCCCCCCCCCCCTTAATCTGCCATAGCTCTAATGTGTCATATTGGTTTCAGCCTTGCATTTATTTTAAACGTTTAAGCATTTCATTCACATCATCGTAGTTAAAGATTGAAATTGTTTTGAAATGAATGTTACTTTGCTTAGGGACAACAAAACACATTTAAAATATCTTCATATAAATAAAAATATAAATGAAAAAGGGAGCACAAATATTTGTACGAACCCAGAAAATTCTAACAATTGTTGTAAAATCCTGTCCTTATTGCTAGTTGTCCAATCAGGCCATTCATCAGTATTTGGGTCCGATGTAGTGTTTTCATCACTTGTAGAGTCTTTGTTTTGGTCTAGGATGACATTTTTGATTAAAGTTTCCATCTCAGAAGCTGTTTTTATTTGGCTTTGGAGGCTCTCTGTTATTACCATACTTAATTTACTGCTTGTTATTTTTTCTGTAATATGTTTAGATGGTGTCTCATTTACATTAGTACATTCCATCAAAATATCATCTTCAAAAGCAATCACAGCATTTTCTATTAATTTTCTTGAAGCAATATCGCTACAATTTGTTCTAATTTTATAATCCGTAGCAATATCAGTATCATCTGTTAATTGTGTCCAAGAAAGATTGCTACATTCTGTTCCAGCACTATCTTTAGAATCAACGGCAGTATTTTCTGTTAACTCTGTCCAAGAAGTATTGATACAGTCTGCGCAAATTTTATCTTCAGCGGCAATATCAGTACCATCTATAAATTGTGTAATAGACAGATTGCTACATTGTGTTCCAGTACTATCTTCACAAGAAGTAGCAGTATTTTCTGCTAACCCTGTCCAAGGCGTATGGAAAAGCTTGCTCCTTGTAGAATCTTCAGAAGCAGTGGCAGTGTTATCAACGATTACTGTACTATGAATTTCTTTCAATGGATCATCACCTTGATTTGATACAGGTGCCTTTAGTTTATTGTCTTTTATAATTGGCCCACAAACACTGAGAATGGTTTGGCTCGAGTTCGACAATTTGTTTCGTTTCCTCTTCGATTTTTTTCTTTTCCTGTGTAAATGAAAATAAATTATTATGTTTAAGAATTTATCATTATGACAATAAAATGACAGTAACGAAATAAATATTTAGCTTCATTAACTCATCAAATAATTGCAATACTTATTAAATTAAGAAACCAACGAGCCAGAATTGAATTTTCGAAAACCCTATTAGCAAAAAAATAACTTATTTTACTCTTTTGAAAATATAATAAACAGTTTACATACCGGTACTTAATTTTTTTATTCTTTTCTTTTAGATTGATTAGGAAATATTTTCATACATATGTAAATTTAATAGTAGACTATATAAAACTAATTCTTTTTAAAAAATACAATCATGCTCTGTGTACATGTTCAGTCTAAAAATTGTTTTTTTTTAAAATTTTTTAAATATGTATTTAACGATTTGAATTTAACAACAATACTACTAATTAAAAGAAATGTTAATAGTAGTTAATACCAGTTTAAAAATGTATTTACGTATATTTTCTCATACAGTGTGGAAAGCATGATCATTGTTTAAGGTTGCTTTTTATAATTATAATTTTTATTGCAAGGTTTCACGTGCCAAAACAAGTCGGTGTCAAAAATGTATTAACTGCATCGTTTAAAATGTGCACTTGTACAAACAATGAAAAACTTACTTTGATGTCATGTGGTTGGTGTGATTTTCATGAAATGCTATTGCTTCTTGCTCATTAAATATAGGATATTTTTCTCCAACATTTCCTATTGCTTCTTGCTCACTAAACATAGGATGGTTTTCTCCAACATTTTCTATTGCTTCTAGCTCATTAAATATAGGATGGTTTTCTACAACATTTTCTATTGCTACTTGATCATTAAATATAGGATGGTTTTCTCCAATATTTTCAATTGCTTCTTTCTCATTAAATATAGGATGGTTTTCTCCAACATTTTCTATTGCTTTTTGCTCATTAAATATAGGATGGTTTTCTCCAACCTTTTCAATTGCTTCTTTCTCATTAAATATAGGATGGTTTTCTCCAATATTTTCTATTTTTTCTTGACTCAAATCTTTTGTTTTAGTTTCGTCTAATTTCGTTTGCTGCTGAATTTCCATTGATGAATAATTTAAACTAATATCTCCAGACTCAACAGATTCGTTTGTGGTAATTTCATCCTGTAAGCTTTTGATGTCTCTTTCTGTGTTTATTGGGCTGGCAATGGTTGATGTTTCAATAGATTTATGTTCTTTAGCTTTAGCATTAGGTTCAGAGATGAAAGGTTTTCTATTTATAAACATCTTCATAATTTGTTTATCTGAAATACAAAACGTCGCTATTTGTCGAGCAGACAAGCCACCATTTCCTATAACATCAACAACAGCACCCATATCTATTAGTATTTCAACAATTGTTGCGTGCTCTTTTGTTGTCGCTAATATCAATGCTGTGTCCCCATTCACTGTTTTCATGTTTAAATCTGCACCGTTGTCTAAAAGAAGTTTCACTATATCCATGTATCCTGAATGGGCGGCATACATTAAAGCTGTCATTCCATCGTGAGATTGTTCATTTAGACGAGCTCCATGATCCATTAACTTTTCAACGACATCTCTATGTCCATTATTGGACGCTAACATTAAAGCCGTTATTCCATTGTAGTCTTTTTCATCAATACATGAACCCTTTACTATCAATTGAGTCATCAATTCTTTTTCTCCGCACATTGCCGCTATTATCAACATAGTCTGTCCATTTTTATCCTTATGTTTTACGTCTTTGGTTATTAGAATGTTAATAATTTCTGTTTGTTTCAATCTTATGGCTTGATATAACGCACCATCCAACTTTGCCCCATTCTCTATGAGCAGCTTTGCTGCAGCCAGTTTACCACACATGAGAGACGTTTGCAAAATGCTAAAACCATTTGGACATTTAAAATCTATATCTGCTTTATTTTCTATTAGTGTTTCAACAACATCTGTGTGTCCATTTTTTACTGCACACATTAGAGAAGACTCAAACAGAACATCATTTACGTCAGCACCACTTTGTAGGAGAATTTCAACCACATCGTTGTATCCCTGCTCAGAGGCTATATTTAAAGCTGACTTTTCTTCCAAATATACTGCTTCTCCTTTGTTGACCTTAGCCCCATTTTCTATTAATAGTGCAACAACTTCCGTCCATCCATTCCTTACAGCCAACTCAAGAGGTGAATCATAACCACGCCTGCCATTGATATCTGCTCCATTATTAATCAATAAACGAATCATGTCCATTTGTCCATTTTCTGCTGCAAGGGCCAAGACTGTTTGTCCTGTCAATACGTTCAAGCCGTTTACATCAGCTCCGTCCTTAAGTAGGCTCTCAGCTTCAGAAGTAAATCCATGTTTAGCGGCTCCTAAAAGCAAGAACGTGCTAGGGTGAAGTCCAGTCCCAAGTACACTGTTGTAAATTTGTTGCGAATATAACATTTTGCATTTAGAAATGCTTCAAATATGGCTTTAATCTGAAATTAGATAAAATTGGTATTCATTAAGTTAAATGGGAGAAACAAATTCATGTATATTGAAAATCAATATATTTTAAGCTTCAGAAACGATTTGTAAATAAAACCGTTTTTATTTATTGTATAATATGTAACAAAAATGTGTCAAATTTTTTGATGCACCCGAAGTATCTATTATTAGCAATTAATTTGTATTTGTTATTATGTACACTGTATATAAACGCAAAGTAATTATATTAGACCAAAAAATGTTTTAAAAAATAACATAATAAGTTATTTGGTTTATTTACAGATAACTCTAATTTATATTTAAAAAATGAAAGCTACACAAACTAATCGTGCAAGAAGACAATAAATTAGAGCTTTATTTATAAACTAACACTACAGTAGACGTTTCGGATAATGCCTTCATCAGTACAATAACATTAAATACGTAATTAAATATTTCTTAAAACATAATATATCATAAAAAAGATATGTAAAATAAAAAGAAAAGAAAAACAAACAAGGACACAGGATATAGGAAAAAGGAGGAAGTTAAAGTATATAAAGTTACAATGAAAACCAACAACGGAAAAACGATTTTGCAGATAGGTAAAATTATGAATTTGATTAATTACATATGGAGCCAACGTACCAAATCTTTTTATGAGTTTATTTTCCATGTGGACTCTATCACGGGTATTACTTGCTTATAAAATACCAGTAATTTCAATATCCGAAATGCCATCATGGCAAACACTGTACAGTACAATGTTTAGACACAGGACACTGAGCCTCTTTATTTATATTGTACAGGTGTTCTCTAAACCGATATCCAAAACTAAGACCTGTCCTCCCTACGTAAATATTATTACACCTCTTGCAAAATATTGCATAAATCATATTGCATAAATCACATTGCGACTTGTGCAAGTGAATCCATCTTTTCTTATGAATTTTACATAAGGGAAAGAAATTTGGTTAATTTGAACCACATATGGACAAGAATTGCAACCATTACGGTTGCAATCTTTTGTTTCAATGTGTGCTTTCATTGTGGGGAGGTGACTTCTTACAAGTATATCTCTGAGGCTTCTATCTCTACGGAAAGCAAAAAGAGGAGGTTTTTTGAAGACCATCGGAGTTAGAGAGCAGCCATGAGGATTGGGTTGGTTTTTTTTTTTTGAGAATCACCTGACGGGCTTTAAAATTATGAGGATGAAAAGTTAAAATAAATTTGGAACGATCACATTGATCAGAAACCGATGATGTAAACGTGTTCTGTCTGGTCATGCCTTTATTTCTATAGACAGCGGATATTAAAACTGTTGACTATTTTGACCTTCTCTAAAA
Source organism: Radix auricularia (assembly GCA_002072015.1). Classification (NCBI taxonomy): domain Eukaryota; kingdom Metazoa; phylum Mollusca; class Gastropoda; family Lymnaeidae; genus Radix; species Radix auricularia. Next base: position 195,961 of record MUZC01000404.1, on the reverse strand, counting down.
AATCCTGCTTTTAATTAATTTCCTCCAAGAAATTTGCCTCATCCCTTCAGAGTCTACACGATCACAATTATTTTTTGTTTGTTTTGCTTTTATATAAATAGTTTTATAATTATATTAATTAATGATAACCTACATTTAATTTAACAAGAAGGTAACATAAAGTTTATTTTATTATTACAGGCGATCTTTCTTTGAATCAGAATATCAGATTATTGCGTCCCATATCTCTTTAAGGACAGACAGACATGATAGGGAACAGGGTTTCATGGAGGGCTTTCCGGGAAGGCCAATGAAGAGTACTAGGCTAGGGGCTGCTGATTTTCTTCCATGTGTAATTTCATTAGCCATTAACCGTACAACTGTGTTACAACAGTACAACTAACTACTGCATCAGACGGAGTTATTCACTGTCTTCCATTTTATGCAGCACTTTCAAATAACTCAGCTTCTATGACTATCCAATTAAAATTTATTTTCTCTATGCAAAAAAAAAAAAAATTATAATTAATTTTTAAAAAATGACTAGATCTATTAAACATTCCTAAATCAACAGTTTTGAGACCAGAGAAAAGATGCTGATAGTTGGATTAATGTGCACAATAAATCACGGTGTAACTTGGTAATGTAAAAATTAGACGCGTCAAAAGTTTAAGGTTTCACGTGAAGCGGTGGCCATGTTCACAAAGAAAAGGTTTAAAGCTAATTTTTTTAAAGCTATCCAACACAGACACAGACGCTACTTATAGACTGAAGATTGTTGCATCATATGCGTGTCCATGGCCTATGTCTTGTTTTGGATTTAATTAGATACAGGTAATGTGATAGTTTTCCTGGTTTGATCGGGATCCCATTCTACATTCCACGCCCGGATTACCGCGGGAATAACGGTAATGTGTTTGTGTTTGCTCCTACATGGCATGTAGTATAAGAAATGTGTTTCATGCTTATGAGGCTTATGTTACTTATGTCTATCTGAAAAAGATTAGACCATCAATAAATTTTGTTGGCAATCTTTTATCGATTTCTTTCCGTGCTGTTGTTTCAAAAGAAGAGATTTTTTGTCTTTAATTTCAATAGTCGAATTTAACATTTTATCTTAAGCTGAAATGGTATTTTTATAATTGGATAACGATTCTCATTTTATGTGTAGTCTATGTCTGCCAATATTTAATAGTTATAATAAAAAGAATATTTTTTTAAAAAATACTAGCTGACCCTTCGTGCGTTGCAACGATTTCAGTAATAATGAATACATTTAAGAAACAAATGAGTGATGTTTTGAAAACAATTGTACCAGAAATCTATGCGGAAGTGTGCAAAACAAACAAAAAAAGTTTCATAGCAAACGATAACGAACAGATAAATAAATTAATAATTTAAAATCTTAATTTTTCATTTAAAAACGATAGTAAGGGGACTGACTCAAAAATGAAAGATAATTTAATTTGTTATTGACATTCTCATGGACACAAGCTATGTTCCTCAATATCGTGTAAAATTAAAAAGGGAATTCAATTATTAAAGTGCATTGAAAATCAATTGGGGCCCCTTGCCCTGATGGTATGAACATTAGAAGTTCAGTGCACTATAGTAATTAAATAAAGACTCTTGAGTTTTATGTACTAAGATTAGCAAGATCCAATACTTTTTTCAATCCCTTACGCTTACTCAATAGTTTTACTACAGCTAATATAAGAAAAAAAGACATCTAGGGACCCCTAGCACCATTCGGTGCAAGTTGTCTAAATATAAAATCTGTTCATTTTAATTTAGTTTCATCATGGATCAAGATCGTTTAATAATTAATTGGGGAAAACATCTTAAACTTATACGAATAAAGAAATCTAGGGCCCCGGCCCTAAAGGAAAAGATATTAGAAGTCCTTGCCCTGTAGCATTTTAATATGGCATGGGCTACCAACTTTTACTAATGTTTGTTAAGATCCATTCATGTTTTTTGTATATAGGTCGTATAAAGAAAAAAATTAAAAAATGGGTCCCAAGGCCCATTCAGTGCCAGATGTAAAAATGAAAACACCTTTTCATTTCAATCTGAATAATATTTGATATATTTGTAATTATTTGTCAAGATCGTTTATAATTGAATGGGGATTAAAATCTTAAATGTTTAAAAAAAATTATATTTTTGGACCCCAGCCCTGAAAGAATTGTCTTTAGGAGTTCAGTTCGATGTATTATTTTAATTTATGCCGTGAAGTACTTATTATAAACAAAGTTTGGTTAATATCCGGCATCCTTCCGTCTCGCGAGACGATGGTGCATCACCGTTGGGTTGGGTTGCATTTCCTCGAGTGACTGTGCAGTCCTATCCTTGAGTGACAGTCTTTGCCACAGTTTTTACACACGAGTTCTGTGCTTCCAAATGTTTTGGCCTTTCTCCTAGCTCTTCTGTCTGCAGCCTCCTCCATTCTTCGTTCTTAGGAACTTAAGCTTTAACTAATTTTGGTATATCTCAATTTAGCAATTTTTAAAGAAATTTGACCTCCAGCGCACTATGAGAAAAAAAAATGTTGCCAGTTACCTTTTCCAAAAGTTTTATGACGATCGAATGCATGGTTTATAAAAAACATGCAGACACTTACACAAAGATATACTTTAATATATATAAACAAAACATGAAATCAAGGGCAACCTGGCCCCATTGGTGCAAGATTTAAATTTTGAAACATTTCTTTATTTGAATATATTTCGATATTTGTCGAAACCATGGAACAGAATGGGAAATAAAATTGTAAACTTTTTTAAAAAATAATGAACGCCCCCGGCTCAAAAGTATAAATATTAGAGATGTATTGTCCTAGATCATTTTATTATGAGCTATAAAGTTATTATTCATCAAGTTTAGTTCAGATCCATTCATTTTCCCAGTCGTTAAAGCTTACATACTTTGTGTATATCTCACAGCGGAAAAAAACGAAATTAGGGGTTCATAGGCCAAATCGGTGCAAGAAATTAACTTAAAAATACATGTTTATTTCGTTCTAATTCAAGCTTATGTAAAATCAAAATTGGAATTAATTCTTAAATGCTAACGAAAACAAAGATTTTATGCCCCAGTTGTCAAAGGAATGGACATTAGGAGTTCAACGCTGTATGGTATTTTAATATTTTCTTTAAAGTATGTAAGTACCAAGTTTGGTCAAGATCCATTCTTTTTCCAAGTAGTTAAAAGTTAATTTAATTTTTATAATGCTCATATAAGGAAATAAAATGGGTCCCCGGCCCCCCATAAGTGCCACTGTCAATTTTCACTTTTTTTTTCACAAAAACCATTCTGGAAGCATACACAAAAATTTCGTAAAATTTCATCATGATCGGATTATTTGTTTACTCAGCTGTAATGGACAAACACATAGATACATTCATTCATACGTACATACATACAAACAAAAATACTTATGTACGTACATAGATACATACACACATACAAGCATACTTAGATAAATACATACTTTGATTTATATATATATGTAAAGGTTGGCAATCTCCATTAATTTTCTCAGTAGCTTGCGCTTACACTTACACTATTTTTTATAAAGCCAATATTCTGGAAAACATTACATTTAGGGACCCCTGATCCATTCTGTGTAAGGTGTCGATTTAAATCAGTTTCGTCATGGATATATTCCTCTAGATCAGGGGTCTCCAAACTGCGGCCCGCGAGATCCTCTCATCCGGCCCTTGGAGACCTTTCAATATCCAAAAAAAGATTATATTTTTACCTGTAGGTTACCACAAAACTTAATGTAGGGGGCTAGTAGTCGCCCCAAAAACTGCTGTTTGAAAGTTAATGCGGCCCTTTAGCTGAAAAGTTTGCAGACCCCTGCTCCATATCGCTAAAAATGGAATGTGGAAAATATCTTAAACATATGAAAAAAAACATTTGGGCCCCACCCCGAAATAATGGTCATCAGGAGTTCAGTGTCCTATAGTATTTTAATATTGGCTATCAAATTGTTATATACAAAGTTTGGTTAAGATAAAAAAATGTACACGGTAGCTAACAATTAAAAATAATTTTCTATAAAGCACATATAAGCAAAAATGAAATTAAGGGCCCCCAGGCCCAAACTGAGCACGAAATTAGGTTTAATATCATGATTATTTCAATCTAAATAATAATAAATAAATTTTTACTATGTTTCAATTAGTGTAATATCATGAAAGAATTCAAGTAATAAAAGTTTACAAAAATAAAGATTTTGGGGTCCCGGCCCAAAAGTAATGGACATTACGAGTTCAAAACCATATCATATTTTAATGTGGGCTATAAAGTATGCATGCACTAAGTTTGGTCAAGATCCATTCATTTTCCAAGTAACCGATGCTTAAACTAATTTTTATATAGCTTGGTCAAAAATAATTTTGGCCCCGGCACTTAATACGTGTCAATGTTTTAGAAAAAGAGCGTTTGCACAAAGCGATACCGGATGCAAAATCAACAATTTCCTTAAGTATCATCGTGATAGGTTGAATGGTTTAGTCAGTTTTAATAGAAAAAGAAACCATACATACATGATTTGATTTATATATATGTAGATAGATATAAGCGGAAAACACATTTAGGGGCCCCCGGGCACATTCCGTGCAAGATTTCAAATTAAAAAACTTGTTTATTTTTAATTAATTTTCAACATGGATATAATTCTAAAGATGGTTTGAAATTAAATGGGAAAAATATGTTAAACATTTAAGAAAAAGACATTTGGTGCCCACTGTCGCCGAAAAATTTACATTTAAAGTTCAGTGCCCTTAATTATTTTAATATGAACTACCAAGTTTTTGTGGACAAAGTCTTTTTAAGATCCATTAATCTACTCAGTAGCTAACACAGAAACTTATTTTTATATAGCTTTTATTATAAATATTAAAATATGACATTAAGGGCCCCTTGGCCCATTCACGGCAAGATATAAAATTGAAAACACCTTTTTATTTTAAGATGGATAATAATGGATACATTGATCACCATTTGTCAAGATCTTTAATAATTGAATTTGGGAATAAAATTTTAAAGGGTTATAAAAAAATGGTATTACGGGCCCCCAGCCCCAAAATAGCAGCCCTTAGGAGATGACTTACATATAGTATTTTAATATTGGCTATCAAGAATATAATTACAAAATTTGGTTAAGATCCATCCATTTATCAAGTAGATAGCGCTTAAACTATTTTTATGTAGCTCATATAAGCAAAATAATTAATATTTAGGGCCCCCCCCCCGGCGCCCCTTTAATGTTAGATTGAGAAAAAAAGTAGCCAGTTACCATTCCAGAAGGGTACCCAACAATTACAAAAATTTTCAGGACAATCAGATGAATGGTTTAGTCAGCTACAACGGACAAGCACACACACACCACACACACACACATACATGTTACATACATTCATACATACATACATACATACTTTGATTTATATATTTATATTATAATTATATAGATAATGATAAACTATACATAAAATTTAACAACTGATTGGTATTTCTTCATTCACTCACTGTAATTTTGCAATTTAAACTAATCGTAATAATAATATTAATAATAATATGTATTGAAAATGATATTAATTGAACATATTATTAATAATTAAGTAAATCAAAGATTGGTACAAATATTTCTTCAGTAAATAATAATAATTAACATTATTTTAAAAACTTAAATCAATATTTATACAACAAGTTACTAAGTTGACTTAATAGTTTTAGTAAAGCCTTCTTACTTACTGGAACTGACTTCTAGGGATAATGTGTGCTGTCTAGAAGTAAAAGTAACAAGGTCCTAACCCTGAACTTGAACCTAACCAAACAACGCCATTTAAATAAACAAAACAAAAGACAAAAAGTGTTCACAAGATTTGATACCGGATACTCACATTTAATTATTTAATTATCCTTTAGACGCAGCCTACTGCCTACACATTATTAAAAATGTATCATTTATAATTAGGTGAACTCGTATCAGTTTACGTTATCCTTCTTAAAAATAATGTTAGATATTTTTCCCCATCAAAGTGATAATCATAAGGTTTTAACAAAACAAAACCTTCCTTACATTTCAAAGAACCACATTCATTGGTACAAGTTTATTTTCATGCATCATCAGTCACATGACTAGCATTTCTTTTATAGGGTTTGCAATGTTTACAGCAGTGATTCCCAAAAGGCACTGATGTAATCCCGGAGTGGGGTGGGGGGTATGGCCACAGCTGCATTTGGGGACGATGAATAAATGTAAGGAGACGGTGAACGCGTTAAAAAATATAATCATTAGCAAAATTAATTATGTATTTCGCTCATAACGTTAAATTTATAATTGTGCAATAATTTAGATGATTTCGAATGCTTTAACATGTTTTAACCTTCTGTCCTAAATTAGGCAGTGGCTATTGAGACGCTAACGTCTTAATAGCCTAATAGCCCACAGGCTATCGAGACGCTAGCGTCTTAATAGCCCACAGGCTATTGAGACGCAAACAAAATAAGCCAATGAAAATTAAGTATTTAGCTTTGTGTCGTCGTATTGTGGACAGGGAGGGGGGTCTACGTTTTGTGACTATGGGGAAAGGGGGGTAAAAATCGCATGGCGTCATTCATTGACGGCGAAAAAACTTATAAAACATAAAGATATAAGCAGTGAAATCGCCATACCGTTATGTTTATATAACCTAACGGCTGAAACACTGGGCGAAAGAGAAAAATCTACTAATTTCAAGAAATGGAAATATAAATCAGACGGATATATTTTAGCAATGTGTGGACGTTTCCGTTTGATCTGAATTTAAAAGTTTAGAATTTCCTTTGCATTTAAATATAATTTATAAAACATTATTGCATATCAGTCTTGACTCAGTCAGTCAGTTACAAATGCCGTTAGAGTCTGCGCGGTTTACGTTACTATGGTATTATGCAAATTATATTTGTTGTGCGTAAGTACCCATTCAGTGGAGACACCCCTCCCCCTTCCTCCGTACGCATCCATACGCAAAATCGTTTTCCCGTTGTGGCTTTCACTGTTACTTTAGATTCTTAAACTTCCTCCTTTTTCCTATATTCTGTGTCCTTCTTTGTTTTTGTTTTTCCTTTCTTTTCATTTTTTATCATATAATATGTTTTAAGATTTATTTAAGTAATTATTTATGTTATTGTACTGATGAAGGCATTAGCCGAAACGTCTACTTTTATTAGTATTAGTTCATAAATAAAGCTTAAATTTATGACGTCTTACCCAAATAGTTTGTGTAATTTGTTTTTTTAAAGTAATAGCAAGCTATCGAAATTTTTGTAAAAGTTTTATCTTAAGTTGCTAATTTACATGTGACATCTTATTTAACACTCTCTCACACACCGTCTCAAATGCATGACCCCCTCCTTTACCCCATTTGGTGCTTGATGTCAGTCAAGGACGACTACTTAATTTTCATTGGCTTATTATTTTGTTTGCGTCTCGATAGCCTGTGGGCTATTAAGACGCTAGCGTCTCAATAGCCACTGCCCCTAAATTAAATATATATTTCCAAAATTTCAAGGTTTCTAATTTTCATCTTTATTTACGAATAAGGTAGAAACATTAATACATATAATTTTTCTTTAATATTTCTGTTTTCAAATAAATAATTCCATGGGCACCGTGTAATTTTTTTTTTCTATAAAGGCGGAGGTATGCCAAATAAGTTTGGAAACCGCTGGTTGAATGTATTAGTTTGGATGGGGAATTCCCATTCTTATCATGCAAAATGGGGTGTTTCTGTATTCAGTTAGGGGCCGTCCATAAATGACGTCACGCACCTAGGAGGGGAGGGGGGTCTCACTTTTGTGACGATGCGTGACGTGGGGGAGGGAGGGGGGTTGAAGAAATGTGACGTCACATCGAAAGGGTAACTTTAAATAAAACTTGAACTGAAATATTTGGTCACTTAAAATTTATTTAATGACTTTTTTTGAAAATTCAGTGCTTCTCAAAGTGCCGGTCGATAGGCCATCATACGCCGGTTGGCGTAAGTTATCAAGACATAAAAATTAAATATAATTATAATTCTTAAGTTTGAGAACTCACAAAAGAACATACGAAATTGTTAATCTGCGTCGTTTGATGTTGACATCAAAGCGTTTGTGATGTAGACGCATCTTCGCGGCAGGAGTCTGCGAACTTTTTTTTTTCGCGGTTATCCCCCCTTCCC
>MUZC01000404.1:167723-185417 GCA_002072015.1 Radix auricularia | reverse complement strand
GGGGGGGTTGTCGAGAAGGCATCTAATGTAGTTTTTGTTTTCCTTTTGCGTTTTGTAAGAATTTGTTGATAATTGGATAAATTATTTATAACACCCCGTCTTTGTTTTGAACTACTGTCAAAATTTGGATCATTTTCAACAATACGGTCCATAATTTTAGTTATAGTGGTCAAACGCCATCGAAAGTTCTTTTTGCTCTTCTTGAATAATATCACTACTATCAATATTTATGTTATTTTCTTGTTCAGTCAATTCCTAGAGCTTAATTAATTATCCTTAGAAAGAAACTATTTCTTCGACGTCTTCTACATCTACCTCATCTAAACCTGTTTGTTTCGCTAATTCCAATATTTTTCATCCTTATCGACAGAGTGTCCAATGTCTTTCTTAAAATAATGTCAACAAATTTTTCAAATAATAAAAATTCGTCCGTAAACCACCGTTTGGAAACCTAGCGGAGCGCTGCGGACATTTTCGGGGAATCCCCGTAGTGCTTTGAGCAAGTTCGGGGAAATCTCCGGGTTAAAATTAAATATTTTAAATCAAAAATAGCTAAGCAAAACTGTTAAGCGGAGTTTTCCAAAAATTAAGTTTATAAAATTTGAGGTTTAGTTTGGATAAAAGTAAATCTGACGTATATAAAATATATATATGTCACTGAACATCATCTTATAACAGGAAATAGAAGTAACTAAAATGGCTTGGTATCAGCCCCCAGTGGAGGATTTAGCTATAGGGCAGGAGGGGGCTGCTTGCCCCCGCGCCCCTGTTGGGTCTAAAATGGCGCCCCCCTTAAGACCCCCTCAGTGAACACTAAAAAGGTGTCACTAGAGCAGAAAAAAGATTGCTAAACACGAAACTTCTAATCAACACTCAACTTCAATACGACAGTATTTGCTAAATATCGTATTTCAAAACAGTAACATATGGTTTGATCAGCCAGGAGCGTCGTCAAGTGGAAAAGAATAGAGAAGTATTGAAATGAATGATAGACGGGACGTTGTTCTTTGCAAAACAAAGTTTGCCAATGAGAGGGCACAGCGAAAATTCTTGCTTTAGTGATGGCAGTTGAAGAAATATTTTAAATTTTCGTAAAAATTGTTATCTTTATTAACCAAATATGATTCCACTTTAGACAGTCATCTAAAGTTTGAAAAGAAAAATGACCTTTATTTAAGTTATGATGTGCAAATTGATTTAATTCAATCACTTGCATCTGAATTATCGGCGATAATTGATAAAGAATTTAATTCTGCACAAGTTTTTTCTTTTGTTATGGATAAACCGTTTATATATCAAATTTATCAGATGTCAGTTTCTTTAAGTTCAGTTTTAATATTAGGACATGAGGAAAAAAGTTTGGGCTTTTATACAGGCCTCGATTAACCATTGGGCAAACAAGGCACGTGCCTAGGGTAACAAGCGTTTGGAGATACCACAAGTCCTCAATATAAATGTGTATATTGTCTCAGTAGCCATGCGTAATCGACATGACATTAGCCAATTGCAAATGTAAAATCGAGTCGCCCATTATTCTTAAGTCTCATCCTCAGATTATAAAAGCGTTATAACGTTTACACGTTTACAAGAAGACTAGTCACAGAATGGTGACACCAGAAGAGAAGCAGAAAACATAGCAAAGAAGATGCAAGAATTTGAATTTTCTCTCATGCTTGTCTTTTGGGAAGAAGCGTTACATTTTCACAGGGTCAGTCAAGCTCTACAAAACGAGCACGTGAATTTGAAAAAGTGTGCTGATTTGTATTCTTCACTAGCAGAAAACTTGCCTGAATCTAGGAATGAATTCAAAAGGTTTGAATAAGCTGCAAAAGAAATAACTCGTGCTCAACTTTGACCTGTAATCTTAAAAGAAAGTGTCGATTGCTGGCTATACCCCTGAGGTATCTCTGAATGTCAAAGAAAAATTTCATAAATCTACTGTCTATGCCATTGTTGACAAACTTGAGGCAGAGATGAGTAGACAAGGACGATTATATAGTGATGTAGCAGTTTCATTTTCTTGTTTGGTCGATGAACCATAAACATCTCAGTGTTTTCAAAGACTAATAAATGCTTATCCTGAAGAACTGATGACATTCATGATCACTAATTGCGAAAGCGAATTCAAAACCATCTCATTTCGTTGATGGGAAATTAGGTATGGAAAAATATTGCAGAAATAATTAAATTAGCTTAATACTTTCAATAATACTTGATTGCATACCAGACCAAAGTGATCAAGAACAGATGCCCCTGACAATTCACTATAATTCGCTCAGGAGGTGGATGTACTGGAACTAACTCAATGTAAATATTATTTTTATATCAAATTTGCTCAAGTATATGATAAAAAATGTATGTACACATTTGCAAAAGACTTTCCAGAATTCCACGCAGCTAAACTCCATTCAATAAGGAAACTAAAACACTCATGCCACAGACTAGCTATAGTCTCACGCAGCTAAACTTTATTCAATAAAGACACTACAACACATTCCTAAAAGAGCGCAGAAAGCTGTGTAGTAAAATGGCGAGGTCGCATCTGTGACGTCAATGAGAGGTCCCATGATGGCTGAACAAATGATGAAGTTGAAGGGCAACATGCTGGCTATTGAGGTCATAGCGATGGCACTGCTGCTGTTGTCGTTCTGTGGAGAGTGGAAAAAAGACTGATTTATTATATATGAGATGTTCAGTGGAGCTATCAAGAATTGTTCATTAATTATTTCAATAGAACGGAGTGCATCGCTTACGTGCTGTACCTGATGAAAGCCAAATTCATCCCCACACCATCATTGTAGAACAAACATAAACATTGGTTTAAATATTTCAAGTTGTAGCAATTTAAAAAAAAAAAAAAAAAAAAAAAAACCTGCTCATCTTTAAATTATTGAAATAAAAAAGATGCATCCTACTTGATGTTTGTGGTCGACCATAAATGACGTCACGCTCTTAGGGGGGAGGGGGTCAAACTTTTGTGACGATGCGTGACGAGGGGGGAGGGTGGTTGAAGAAATGTGACGTCACATCAAAGGGTAACTTATAATAAAATTTCCACTTAAGTATTTCTTCGCTTACATTTCCTTTAATAACTTTTTAAATATTTTTATATTATTTCTTTTTTTTAAACCATCAATGCTTCTCAAAGTGCCGGTCGGTAGGCCATCAGACGCCTGTTTACGTAGTTATCCAGAAATGAAAATTAAATCTAATTATAATCGTTTAGTTTGAGAACCGACAAGAGAACGTATGAACTTGGTACCCAGCGTCGCTTGATGTTGACATCAAATCATTTATGATGTAGCTTCCGCTCGGTTTGGGTCTCTTACGGCAGGAGTCGGCGAAATTTTTTGCGCGTTAATCTAAAATAAACACGTTAATGAGTGCATTCCCCCCCCCCCAACCGGAAAATGCAACTGGTGAATTTTGGCAGCATGTGTCTAAAAATGATCTGAATAAGATTATGAGCAGATATTTTAAGTCAAAACGACACAGACTATCCATTTTTAAATTTGAAAAAAAAGGGGGGGGGGATTTTATACTATCTTTAAGTTTGATATAATTGTCTGATTTGTTTTTGTTAAATGTGCCCATTTAAAATTAGTCAAAGTATTCATTAACTTTATTGAATGCAATTCTTGACATCGCTATTCGAGTAAGCACAAAACAACTTTTCTTAGCTCCGTTTTTAAATTTTAAGGCATTAATTTTAAATGTCACAGAAAGGATACTTTATACAGTCAAATCAAGGGGATTAAGAATATTTTCACTCGTTTTAATATAAATGAAAGTAGGGTGGATTTAGGTATCATCGTATAGTACGTAGGCGCTGGCGCCTTTTAGGGATGCGGTGGGGGCGGGCCATCCCGGGTGACACCATCAGATGGGTGACACAAGCATGTAAAATTCTTTATTTTCCCTATAATTTGGCACTGGAAAACTCAGAGGAGTTCTATGGGTTAAATCATGAGGGGGTGACACCATGAGCTACCGCCCCGGGTGACATCAACCCTGTGACGCCTCTGTACGTAGGTAAGATATTTAAAAAATACATTTTCTGGAAGGAACCGGTTCAATAGTGGGCATATGTTCCAAGCGTAAACATACACATGACGTATTTCAATATATCTAGTGGATTTTAGTGGATTTTACATGTCCCAATTGAGTCTGCATTACCCCCAAGAAATCCCTTTTGACCCAAGATGGGTTATTTTTACTCCTGTTCGGCGCCCCCTGTAAGTTAAATGAGGGATTTCTTTTTAAAATATATTTTAAATGTATTTTTTGTAAATATTTGTTTCCTAAACAAAGAAGTTAACAGTGATGATTTATAGCCAATGTTTTATTTGTATGTATTAAAATTAAATATAATCGAAGGATGTCAACACAGTTCATTTTATGAAGGCCGTTTAGACGTTGTTGTTTTTTTAATCGGACAAATTCAACAGGATACCTAAAAATTACAATTATAAATGTTTATATTAATATTATTGTTACTCCAACAGAAGCTTATTCTAGCGAATGTATATGCCCACAATGAATTATCATTACCCCTAAGAGTTTCCCCTTTTACTTCAAACGAGATAATTTTCCGCTGTTCAATGAGACCTCTTTTAAACCACCCGATAGCGGTAGCAATGTATTTTTCATTAATTTAAAATTTCCACTAAAGAATGCAACAATTTATACACGCGTCGTCCATTGGATACGTGAAATCGTGGGGGAAAAAAAGGGAAAAAAGCAAAACCAAAAAAAAAAAAAATCTTGTGAGCTTCGGAGTAATAATGTATGATAATATTGAATATATTAATGTTATAGTATTTTTCATTCTTGAACTTGCAGGAATTACTGTATTTTGCGAAGCACAAGTTGACACACTACTTTCCTGTACTAATGTGGGGTTCGTTCGTACAGTACTCGACACATTCCTCTTCCAGCACCTACCTAATAATTTTTAGAAAACATGAGATGTTATATCAATGAGGTAATTTTAGATCAAATGCCTTTGATGTCCATATACATAGAAGGAAAACTGTGACTATAAGATCGAAATCGATTTGAGGCATTGTCCTGTATCTTTTTATTCTATTTTCTAGGTCTATCAACAATGAAATGATTCTTGTAATATCAATAGTCACACTCGCGAGCTGGAAAGTTAATAAAATCAAAGGATCTTTGGCATTATCGCTGCATTGCTAGTTATCTGTTTTGCTATTAATGTCTTGGCAATTAATTTAATTAATTCATTTAATCTTGATTAATCGGTAATTTATTTTATCGATTAAAATTATTTTAATCGATAAAAATAGTGATTAAAATTAAAGGAATGTTTGTTTATTTTAAAATTCGATTTATTAATAAATAATTATTAATAGTTTTTTTTTTAAATGTACAAACTAGTCCATTTTATTTTAAAAGTGTAAACTTTAAAAAAAAACTTGTTTTATGACAATGATATTTAAAAAACACTGATTTTAATTAATTAACAATAACAAAATTTTAATTCATTGACATTCTTTTTAACTACTTATATTCAAATATATCTCCAAACAATATTATATTTTAAAATTAAATGAAAATAAGTACTTATGTTACGGCCATTTTTTTTAAAAATGCCATAATAGAACACAAAGTGTGAAGATAAAAAACATAGTGGGATAAAAAGTGATTATGAGGTCTTATGAAAAGTATCATACATTTTGAACCACTTGGGCTTGGGATAAAAATATTATCTTTATTGTTTTGTTAATCATCAAAAATGTCCTATATAGCCGATTACTTATATATTTTACTATTAATTTGAAATTTTCTGCCAATTGCCTAACTTTCATACGTTATTTACCTTATTTTTATTGCTAACTATGTTTTAAAAAGAGCTTTATAAAAAATGTAATTGTCTGTTTCTCTTACTTCCCTTGATATTTTCAGTTCAATGACGTCATACATCATATTTTTTGCTTTAACACAATTATCGATTAATTAATCGGTAATTTTTCAAAACTTAACGGTTAAATTTTATTTAATCGATAACAGCCTTACTTGGCAATATTAATTTTTTTTTAATTTAATTAATATTTTATTAAACAAGCCGATTTCATACTTTATCTTATAGGGCTTTAGGCTTAGGCCATGCAGGGGCTCAATTCACTATCAAGTCAGTGCAGCGAAAATCACGTCAAAACGGGAAAAAGAATGCACCGGTACCTAGTGAAATAGAAAAATTCTTGCCGGTCGTCAATTACGAAAATGTCTGAGAAGCACAGGCTTAAAATTTATTTAAGGGTGTGTTACATAGCTTCACGCGTGTTACAATACTACAATGCAGAAGTACAATAAATAAATACTTAAATGACAAAAAAGTTATTTGAAATATACTTGTTTTCAAATAGAAAAAGGTGGTGTTTTTTTGTTTGTTTGGTTTTTTTTTTTTTTTTTGTTTTTTTTGGGGCGGGGGGGGTGTCAAAAATGTGTGACGTATTATTGGAAAGCATTTAAATTTTTGTGACGACGTGTGAAAAGGTTGGAAATGGTGAAAAATCAGCCAAAATTGCGTGACGTCATTTATGGACGGCCCCTTTAATATACATTTTTTAAATATTATTTCTTAGCGGAAGATAAGTCTTTTTACTTGATCCAGATGTCTTCAGGGTGTTTTAAAGGAACAGGGAAGAGGGTCGGCATTGGAAAGGGGGATAGAGAGCGTAGAGACTTGCAAAACATTTAAAGTAAGTTTAATACCCGGGATTAAATTGTTCACCTACTATACAGCATTGTCTTCCTTGATTAAAACACAAAATGAGAGATAACATTTTTCCAAATCGTTTTTCTAACATTGCAGGCAATTACTTGCAGACTGTTTTGTTGTTAGACTATATTATATGATAAGAAAAACACGGAAAAGATATCCAAGATTGTGGAATCTATAACAGTTTTTTTTTTCCTAAAACTATTGCGCTCATTTCGGTAGATCATAGAAATTGTAAAAAAAAAAATAATTAACACCTTTAAGTTTTAAAGATGAATTATGTATTCAATAGATAACCACAAAGGTTATAAACAAACAGATGTGCTCTATGAAATACTGAACGTGTGAACTGAAATTTAAACTTAAAAGAAATCATTTCCTACCTTTGCCATTTCATTGGTATTTCATAGCATCGGAAATGTCTAGCATTGACAGGTCATAACATTTTATATCATTACTACGCTAGAGCAGAGGCGTCACTAGGGTTGATGTCATCCGGGGTGGTAGCTCATGGTATCACCCCCTCATTGGGCTTAAACCATCGAGTGTTCCAGTGGCAAATAACGAGAATATACATTTTGGTGTCACCCGGGCAATCCGCCCCCACCGCACCCCCTAGTGACGCCCCTGCGTCAAAGTATAGGCACTTAAAAATGTGGAAAAATTAATTGCATTTTGTATTTTAAATAATTTCATACACATGCTCAATTAAAATTAAAAACCTTTTCCCTTCTTCTTTTCGGTAAAAACAATTATCATTATAACTGGGTAGAAGCAAACAGTAACTGTCGGGAAATAAGGTTGGTCGTGTTAGTAAACCGTAAATGTGTCTTATACGCACATTATCGATAAACGCCTTATTAATCTCTTGTGTTAAATAAAATTGTTTCAAACTTAAAACCCGGTCGTTTACTTTGACAACCAATAACTTATTATTATAACGACTTGAAGACAGACAAATTACCTTCTCTAGGGTAAACTGGTTGGCTAGAATGTAAGGAATGGTTGACACCATAGACCTGTAGAATCCAGCAACCACAGAACATAAGTAATATGTCCACAGGACTCTGGTCAGTGCACACACTATACTGCCTGCAGCGAACATCAATGACGTCACAACGATCTCCAGTTTCCAGCCTGAGGGAAAGGGGAAAACACGATACTTGCAGAAATAACAACGTGTTTTGAGTTTCTACAGTATCAAGATTATATGCCCAAAGGAGCGAGGCGAGTTAAGATGAATCGATGATTAGCAGTACTTTGAAAGAATATAGGGACAAGATTGTGTGGCATTGGTTCCCAAGGGGTTTTGAAGACAAAGGGTGTGATACCATGTCTAGGTGGATACACATTCTGTGGCGAGATGCGTGCTCAGCGATTTGTGCTGTTGGACAAAATCTTAAAACATTCTACCATAGTAACTTCTCATAATCACTTCCTTAGTGTTTTCGTATGGTTCATTACTGCAGTCCTTTGCTTATAACTGTCATACAACCTTCAAATATAATCCTGTCTTACTTCCTTCTCAAAGTTTCCACATTACCTATCTTTTACATATTAGAGTACCTAGTGATAGATCCAAAGTACAAGAAATCTCCATAGTCTCTCCCCCCCCCCCCACCAATTCCTGAAGTAATTCATTATATCTTAGGCCCTACTTCTTCCCATCATCTCACATTTAACATTTCTCTAGTCCTGTCCGACGGTGTTTTCCTTTCTCTATGTATTTGTCTCGATAACTTAACTTACGAGTTATTTTTATTATCACAGGCTGATGCTTGTAAAGCCACATTTACTTCTGTATTTTTAATCCATCTTGTAAATGTAAGGAAATTTTATTCGTTTCTTCTCAAAACAGATTTGTAAAGAACTTTAGCATAAACTGTGAAAAAAACACACTATATTTTCAAGTATTCGCAAATCTTTGCTATAAATTCAAGTAATATGCTTTACCCTTTTAACAGTTAAGTAGACCTGAAAATTGTATTGTTAAATATTTAAATTCAATGAGAATATTGTTTACAACATATAATCGATTTACCTAATCTGTACATAATCCTTTCATGGAATACATTGAAGACACTGCAAGCTCCATAGTAAGTCAGTTGACCTATTGAACCTGCCTCTATTCCTTTTAGATAATTCTTATAAGCCTGACTGTTTACGTCTGCTAGAGGATCCCCATCGAAAATAATTCGTCCTGGTGAAAAAAAATGTGAGGAAAAAATGTCATAGTATTAACTTTACTTAATGGAGTTTTTTTTTTTTTTTCTTTTTTTTTTTTTTAGACTTTAATTTATCTACAGAATACATATGACTTATTTTTAAAATAATTTCATTGCAGTACGCGATACGTGTTTTACAGGAAAAAAATGGCGCTGACTAATCATGAAGTTACTCTGTACCAAAATTTTACATTACCAAACATTTATTTCATTAATGTACTTTATCTGCATTATAATCGCAACCCCCAAAAAAGTTTGCCAAAATGTATTCCCCTCCATGCATTATAAAAATACATTAATACCCTGTATAACGATGCATATTTATTTCATCAATATATATTTGCTTAAAACAAAAGAAAAATATTATATACCAAATTCCATGCACTGTGTTATTTATCAGTTGTAATTCAGCAAAATTTCTGGATTTAAACTGTGCTATTTTTATCAGCGTTAGCTTTGACGAATTTTTTTTGATAATTTTGTATTGTACTTAACTCTATTTTAAATTTGTTTATAGCTACCGCAGCTCGTGTTTTAAATTTAAGTATTAAAGATAACAGTAATTAAAATTCTCTCATTCGCAGATGACGGCTAATGGATAAGTAAAGGCATTTAAAATATTTTTCTCGTATGTGGTCAACTTGTATTTGAGTTTAATTTTACTTTAAAAAGCGTACTATTTGGTAATAAAATAATGTATTGTTTTTAAACGTTTTTTATGAGATTTGCTATCTTTTAATTATTAAATTGTAATTTAAAAAAAAATTATAACACCAATTGACAACTCACCCAGATAGTTGACGCCGTATATGGCAAAGGAGTAGACGGCCCCGATAAGAAAGAACGTTGAAATATTCAGCATGATGAGCTTTTTCCACTTCTTGGTCGCCAGCAGTAACTTCTTAGTCCTTCCAATGTTGGTGTTTTCATGGATTCCACCGTTCGTGATTTTACGAGGCTGAGATTCCAACACGATGCCATTGTAATGGTCTAATGTCAGTTTTGACAGTTTCGTTTTCTCCGTGACGTCATCGTTCTGACTTGGAATGTAATCATTCTCTTTTGTGCTCTCAATGTTTGACCTAATTTTAATTTCGATAAAATGTTTATTAACACGTATCCTATTTTGAAAGCAAGATTAAGGAATATATATATATATATATATATATATATATATATATATGTATATAACCCATGAGCAGAACTAAATATGAAATAAAAGAAAACAAAAATTAATTTATCAAGCTTATACAAATTTATGTTGGTTTGCAGAGAAATCTATTTTAAAAACATTGAAATAATATTAAAAACATTTAATTGAAATTGGCATTATAGGTCCATTTGATAAATTACGACTGTAAGCAAGCTAAACATTGGGGAAGTGCCAGATGGTCGAAGTGGAAAAACCCGTTCAAATCTGCCCTGGTAGATCCCTCGTCCATTCCTTGCACGCGCTACATAAGGTCCTATGTGCATCTGAACACCCTCACATGCTCTGAGGCAAAACCAGGATAAATGATTATAATGCTTGCTTTCTTCAATAGTGCTAAATCTATCTAGTTTTTTACGTTTCTGGATTTCGACGTACGAAGTAACAAAATTTGCTTGAACTACTATCTTCATGCGTTGCTGTATATTTGTTTATTATGAAGAGCATTTCTTCTCGTTCAACAACTTACTCCGATAAATGGATGCTTGATTCGTTGATAGGAGGACAACAAAAACCTGTGGTCAAGGTGGACGTCACGCCTGAGATCATCAGAAGGAAACAAAGACCAGACAAAAGAGCACACTGGGCAGCGTTACTGTCATACAGCGTCCCAGCTGTCATAATATTCCCCAGGCCAATGGATCCAAGAACGGCAATCAGACATCCCCCTGGAAATAACAGACAAGTTCATTAAATTTTTCATTGGTGATGTTATTGTTGTAAATAGCATCTATTATTACTTGTCCCGTTTCAAAACTTAACTGTTTACTAAACAAGTTCATTCTACATGCATTATATCTAGTCCCTATAGTCTGAGCATTGATTTGTGCCTCACGTGACCCACTTGCACTGTTAGTTCGACCGCTGTCTTCTGTCTTGTTTATCAAATGTGCCAGCTCAGATGTTGGGTAAAGGATGGCAACGCGGCTGCGCGGCCACGCAGATATCTGACCTATGCCGCGCAGCAGTTTATAAAATACAGCCAGCTAATTTCATAAAATATTGCACACTAAATGGATGCTGCGCTACTTTTGTTCAAGAGTTTTTCCCCTTTGCGTACGGAGCAAAGAAACGTAGAGGGAAAATTGTAGGATGGGTGTTTGTTTCATAGAAATTGTATGCAGTTCACTTTATAGGCAATGAATTATTTCAATAAAATGTGTTTTGTGCTTTTTATTTTAAAACATGTTAACAATATTAATAATCATAACAAAATTTAAAAAATGTGTGATTCTATACGGGATAATTATGAGCAACGATTAAGAATAAGTTCTAAACTCACCAATTGATGAAATAAGTATCGACCTAAAGATGATGCTGGAATGTTCTTTGGCTGGAGTTAACGCCACGGCAAAAGATTTTATAAAACAGGTTGAGGCGTCATAACCAGAGCCAATGAGGCCGAACCCTATCATAGCGATGATGGCGTAAAACTTTATGTCTAGGGTAGCGTCGTTATTCTTGTGATTAAAATGAAACGATTGATTCCACGTGATGTTATTCTCGTATGTTAAGTTACTTCCTTCATGTACAGAGCAACACGTGTTGAAATCCACGTTGGGTTTCACAGACGTCACTGACTTCGATAGAGTCAAATTATTTCTGTTATTTGATTCAGTTAACTGTTGATTTTTTAAAAATTTTGGTGAATCCTCGTCATAGAAAAGTTTGATCATGTTTGCTATAAACACAAGCAAGGTTCCAAAGATCTGAAGGCAACTTGTAACAAATATGATGATTCCATTTGCGAGTTTCGACAGGGTGCTACCGTTCACAATCAGTCCGACCGTTGGGATTAGGACAGCCGCCAAGATCGACCCGGCCGTGCCTGGGTAAGAGGCGAATCGAATGGGAACATCCAAAGTCTGGATGTTGGCGATCATCATCAGCATCTCAAAAACGACGCTGGCGTCGATGCCAATTGTGTTGGCGACCAGAAGAGACTTGCGGAGGCCTCTCGGAGAAGGGAGCATGTCCAGAGACAGAAGTTTCATTGTAATTTATAGCCTCGGGAAACTTCCTCCTAGATCTTATCAACAAAAGCTATTTAGGTCAGGCTTATTGAAACGGTCTTTCAGTTTTTCCTGTTGAAGAACAAGGATATTGTATTTATTTATTAATAGACTTAAGCTGTCAAACATTGGCAATGATTAAACATAATCTTCCTTAAAGCTACAACGCATATTTTGTATGCCAAAGACATTAAACCCGTTCCGTCTTAAATGAATTCATTCAATTCCTACTTCGAAAATCAACTGTTGAACATAGACTTACCATCATTTGACCAGGACATACGCCATTAAGAAATAAGTCAACAACTACTTTATAAAAAGGAAAGAAAGAAATATTTTATGTCTTGAAAACTTGAAAAAAAAAATATTTAGAAGACACCAGCTGCTTGCTTGGTGTATTTTGTGCAGTTGTCATTGATAATAAAACAACTGGGCTGGTACACGTTTTAGTCATCTTTTATCTCTCTCCATTTTGTCATAAACATTCAGATTCTTGCATAAGCCTTGTTAATTTTTGACACGAGTTGAATTAATTTAACATATTATGTCTTTCGAATTGTTCTCTAAAAGATCAATTTTGAAATCAATAAATTCTAAACAACTTTAAGAAAAAGGGTTTTTCTAACTTGCATTTTAAAAAATGTCATTCTGAATAAACTTCCATTCCAGAGAAAAAATATCAACAAGACTTTTTTCTTTTAATCACGGACTGCAAAAATGAAAACTATTTTCTCACCTCACCACCATGTGACGCCCACATCAAACGTACAAATCCAATTATTGTAACTCTCCAAAGAATTGGTGATCGTTTGAGTTCAAATTTGATGAATATTCCTACCAGAGTTTTTAAGAGACGCAATTATTTTCTGCATAGAAGGAGCGTCTGTAGGTCTATATCTTAGATAATATAGAGTATAGTAAAATGATGTCGAAAATCAATTTAATTTTACCAATGAGGCGGATGTAGTTTTCATTATTCACCACCAAATGACACCAAACGTTTTACAAAGCAATTAAAAGCTGTCTGTCAGAGGTCCTCAAACATTCACCTGTTTGGTACGATAATTAATGTACTTATTTACTAGTCACATAGACTTGAGAGACTTGTTTTGAAAATCAAGTCTTTACTCGGATATCCGATTTAAAACCAAAATTATTATTGTTAATCAGAGCTGACAGAATGTGAGATTGTTATAAGCAAACTTTCTTAAACTTTCCAAGTAAAGTTGGTATTTTAATTATGAAAGTGGTATCAGGGTAGTATTGGCTGGTTAGTTCCTTCATGAAAAGACTTTTTTAAATAAGTATCTCGTCTATCTCATCATTTTGCAAAATAACTTGTTTTAGTTGTGCAAAAAAACAACAACAACCAACAAAAAAAACAACAAACAAACAAAAACAAACAAACAAAACAACATATTTTTATACTGTCTTCCAGTTTTTCTTTTGACCTGCGCTTATATTTCTTATTTCATAACTTGCGCTTTATTCTTATTTAATAAACTGCTTATATTTCATAATTTATAACCTGTTAGTATTTCTACTGCATACATCCTAACAAAGTATGTTGATGATATTCCAACATCTTCACACCAAGTGCGCAAACAAGACATGTAACACAATGCATTACTGCTGAAACTGAAACCTTTTATTTACAATAAATTGGATTCTAATCCTGGATTTGCTACTGTTAATTTGACTGAGTGACCAAACTAATATTTAATTCGCTAGAGCGCATCTGTGCTCCCTATTAGGGTTAGCTCTCGATTAAAAAAACAAATTGAAAATTTCTTAAAATAATGAGCATTTCGGTATTGAGATAAACAGAGATAAACAGAGATAAACAGAGATAAACAGAGATAAACAGAGATAAACAGAGATAAACAGAGATAAACAGAGCTCTCTACTTCTCCACGTTCAATGATATATGACGTGTCGTCATTGTTTAAGTACAATGTAAAAAGATTCGAGGTTTTATAGGTTGTATGGTCGCGAAAGTGTGCGTGTGAGTATAAGTAAGTGTACTTGCGTGTGTATTTGTGGGTGGAAGTTGGTGGGAGTGGGTGTGTTTAAATGTGGGTGGGTTTGTATTTAAGTGCTTAGTAAGGTGTGGGTGATTTTGTTTTGTTGAGTACTAAATGCGTTGAAACAGGTAGAATATTTTTTTTAAAACTATTAAGGGCCAACGATTGATCAAATTTACATTTTAATATACACTTGTGTATGCCTACGCATATTATCGGAGCTAGCAACAAAAGAGTGTGTCTTCTATTGAAATACTTTTAAAGAAAAAATTTAACATTGGTATAATTCTTGATAGAGCATTCAACTTTATACCGGCTAATAGCAACAATAAAATTGCATTAAATTAAGTTTATAAATAAATAAAAATCACTAACAGAGCCGCATTTGATGTGTGTAGCTAGGGATTAGTGTTAAAAACAGGGGCAAAATGTTAGGAGTACGATTTATTTACCTTTGGGGCTCAAATAGTGCAAGTTATTGTTTGGAAATTTGATTGTGTTTAAAAGAGTTATAGACACTGTCGTAAAAGTGACGCTAATGAGAGGAACAGTTATTTTTTATGACAAGGGGCAACGTTAGTCTGTGAACTATTTGAAGAGTCCTTTTCAATTGTAGGGGCAGGAGTAAAAAAATATCCCTCAACCATGGATGGCATTGAAACTATTCCTTAGTCAAAGTTAATAGAGGGGAAATGATTAATCCGTTCTCATGAAAAAAATCATATTGTTATTTACATAGTGTACATTTAGCGACGTGATTGAATAAAACAATTTAAGCCCAGCTTTATATAAAAAACTAGAAGCAAGTACCCGGCTTCGCACGGGTTTTAAAAAAGGTTTCTTGTAGAAGTGTACTATTTGTTTATTTCAATAAAGTAAAAGAGTACTTTTATCTTAAAGCAGGTCAAATACAATGGCCTATTAGAAAATCATAGTGTCTACAATTCTATACCAGCAATCCCAAGACTCTGGCACACCAGTTAAGACTGCAGCATCGTGGTAGTGTAATTAAAAACTTTCCGAATTCCCATTATCCCAAATAGTAGAATTAAAGATTTTCAATTTTAATATAGCTTATATGAGTAAAAAAACAACACAATATTTGGGCACCAGGCTTCCAATAAGTGTTATAAATATCTTATTTCGCCTGTTACCATCGCAGAAGTGTACTCAACAACTTTCGAAAATTTCATTCTTCTACCTACTCGGATATAGGAGAATTAGTGGTTTTTTAAATTTATAAACGTTGGCCCCACATGAGCAGGAGTTTTAAAATTTTGCTTTGTTAATTTTCATCGTGAGTGCCTCCTCAACAAATTTCCAAACTTTTATGCTTCTACCATCACCGAAAATTAGAGAATACGTAATGAGTCTGTTTTATATCAGATTAAATAAATTTGGGCCCCCGCCCCCACGGGAGTGATTTTTTTTACTCCTCTTACCATTGCTAATATCTATTGCTCAACTTCCCAAGGTATCATGTTCTACCTAAACGGGAAATAGGAGAATTAGTAATGTTCACTTTTTATATCGCTCATATAAAGAAGAAAACTACATTGGGTCCCGGACCCCTTAGAGAGATAATTTAAATATGTTTTCACATGTTACTATTGGAGATGTGAAATACAGCTCATTTAAGGAAAAAAATACATGTGGGAACACCAGCCCCACCCTGAATGAGAATTTTAATAACTTCCAAAAGTTTCATTCTTTACGTATACTGTAAATTTTAGAGTTAGAAATAAGACGGTTTTTAATATAAGAAAAAACTACAATTGGGCCCTTAGCCACCAAGAGTGGGATTTTTAAAATTCTTTTTTGCAAATTAGCGTCCGTAGAGTGTACTTAACAACTTGCCAAACTTTCATGCTTCTACCTACACGGGAAATATGATAATTTTTTTATTTTCAATTTTTATAAAGCTCATATAGGGAAAAAACATTAAGGCCCCTGGACACCAGAAAGTGATAATTTAAATATGTTTTCGCCTGTTATAATTTGGGTAATGTACTAAACAATATCCTAAAATTTCATGCTTCTGCCTACTCGGGAAATAGGAGAATTAGTTATTTTCAATTCCATATACCTCAAATAACGGGGGAAAAACGTTTTTGGGCCCCCGGCCCCCATGAGTGGGAATTTATGGAGCGATTGCCATTATTGTCGGGAGAGTATGCTCAAGAATTTCCAAAAAGTTTCATGATTTTACCTACACGGTAAAATTTGAGAATTAGTGATGAGTGAGTTTTTAATATAAGAAAAAAATTACATTTGGGCCCCCGGTCCCCAATTAGTGGGAAGTTTAAAATTCTATTTTGCAAATTAGCGTTAGGAGAGTGTACTTAACAACTTCGCAAAGTTTCATTCTTCTACCTACACGGGAAATAGTCGAATGGGGGATTTTCAGTATTTATATAGCATATAATAGTAAAAAAAGAACTACATTTGGGCCCCCGGCTCCCAGTAAGTGATATTTTAAATATTTTTTTCACCTGTTACCACTGCGGGGTTGTACTCATCGCTTCTTATACAACAACATGCTTCCACCTAATCAGAAACCTGATCTTTCGTGAGACGTGATTGTATTTCGTTGTCTACATTTTGTTATTATAGCCCGCTTAAGAAAAAGTACATTTGGGCCCCCGGCACCACATAGGTGAGAATTTTATTTATTTATTTTTTTGCCATTATTGCCAGGAGAGTTATTTCCAAAAGTTTCATGTTTTACGAAACGGTACATTGGAGAATTAGTGATGAGTTTGTTTCTAATATAAGAAAAAACTACATTTGGGCCCCCGGCCCCCAATGAGTGGGAAGTTTGAAATTCTTTTTAGCAAATTAACGTTAGGAGAGTGTACTTAACAACTTCCAAACTTTCTTTCTTCTACCTACACGGGAAATAGAAGAATTAGTGATTTTCAATTTTTATATTGCTCATATAGGGAGAAAAAACATTTGGGCCCCTGGACCCCTGAAGTGATAATTTAAATATATTTTCGCCTGTTATAAATAAGTGAAATGTACTAAACAATTTCCTAAAATTTCATGCTTCTCCTACTCGGGAAATATGAGAATTAGTTATTTTCAATTTTACATTACTCAAATAACGGGAGAAAAACGCTTTTGGGCCCCCGGCCCCCATGAGTGGGAATTTATGGAAAGATTGCCATTATTGTCGTGAGAGTATGCTCAAGAATTTACAAAAATTTTAATGATTTTACCTACACGGTAAATTTGAGAATTAGTGATGAGTGAGTTTTTAATATAAGAAAAAACTACATTTGGGCCCCCGGCCCCCATTGAGTGGGAAGTTTAAAATTCTTTTTTTTTTTGTTGCAAATTAGCGTTAGGAGAGTGTATTTAACAACTTCCCAAAGTTTCATTCTTCTACCTACACGGGAAATAGTAGAATGGGTGATTTTCAGTATTTATATAGAGTATATAAGTAAATAAAACTACATTTGGGTCCCCGGCTCCC
>MUZC01000404.1:103241-158432 GCA_002072015.1 Radix auricularia | reverse complement strand
ATTTAAAAGTCATTTCTTTACATTTAATTTTTTTTTATTTTCTCTTTAATCTAACTACAAGTGGTTTGTGGTCACTGAAATAGGACTCATAAATGAAACATTCTAAATTGTAATCAGCTAATCGCCCAAATACTCCGTCAATTGTTGTTTGATAGATCGTGGTTGCCAATCTTGTTGAAAGTAGTTGAATGTTGAAGTTTGTTTCGAAAAAGTTTACAATTTCTGCCCCTGAGCCGCTAAGATCTTGATTGAAGCCACCACAAATGATGATGTAAAACTCTCTAAACTTTTACACATATTCTAATGACGTCAACAACAAAAAAAACCAAAGTAAAACTCTTCAATGTTTAAAAAACGATGTATTCGACTTCCGGCAATGGCGGCCGTTGCCTGCGCCAGTGTTATCTCTCGATTCGCAATGTTTTTTGGTAGTTTTAGCGGGGTTTTTTAACGGATCGAGTAACTGAGTGTTGATGCACAAATGGCAGGTCAGGACATACAAAAAACATATATACATCATGGGTCTAGGACTTATGGATGCTGAGATCTAGGGTGATGACAGACTGACGGACGGACGGACAAAACGGGTGCAATAGCGCATTCGACTTCTCGAAAATGCGCTAAAAAATATATTTATAATTCTATATTTAGTGTGTGAATTTACATGGAAATCCAAGGCCCAAGTCAGTTATGTCTAATATAGAGATACTTATAAACACATATACAATTAAATGCTATTCGTGTTGTCGCAATAAATTTATACACAGACCAGATATCAGATTTTCGCCATCATCTGGATTCCGCAAATACTGATCGCAGAAAAAATAGTTGGGATTTGAAATAAAAAAAACGTTATATTTACAGATAATTTATTATGACTATGGTATATAGTATTTTTGACGTCTTGCACATTTATGGCTGGTCGGGACAGCTGTTGGAGGGGAGGTACAACATACCACCGAGACGACGGCGGAACGTCTTTGGACGGGCTTTGTTGCTCGCGTATATAAACATATATAATGTATGGCTGCCGTTGCCTGTGTTTAAATTTATGAAAACAATTATTACAATGCTCTCTTGGGAAAAGTCTGTTGCTGTAAATCATTGTAAATGAGTTAAAACGCATTTTCGTGTGTGGTTATAACTTATATTTCAGTTTAACGTTAAAAAAAACCTGTTTGGTTATAACTTAAATAATTGTTTTATTTATTATAATGACATTTGCCATCTTGAATTAATAAATTAATTCTAGTTTATTGTATTGTAAAACAAAACTTTAACACACCAAATGGCAACTCACCCAGATAGTTGACGCCGTATATGGCAAAGGAGTAGACGGCCCCGATGAGAAAGAACGTTGAAATATTCAGCATGATGAGCTTTTTCCACTTCTTGGTCGCCAGCAGTAACTTCTTAGTCTTTCCAATGTGGGTTTTTTCATGGATTCCACCGTTCGTGATTTTACGAGGCTGAGATTCCAACACGATGCCCTTGTAATGGTCTAATGTGTGTTTTGAGAGTTTCGTTTTCTCCGTGACGTCATCATTCTGACTTAAAATGTAACCATTCTCTTTTGTGCTCTCAATGTTTGACCTAATTTTAATTGGGATAAATATTAATTGTAAAACGTTTCCTATTTTGAAAACAAGAGTAAACATTTTTTAAATATATAAGCTAGCATACAGTATTTAATATGCTTCATTTAAATGTTTTCAAACAGTTGAAATGTGTGTTGATTTGCAAAGAAAAAATGATAATCAAAAAAGCATCGTTAAAAACATTTGATTTAAATCGGAACACGCAGAAAGAATCCGGGAGGGATTGGGTATCAAGGGATTACATAAAAACACAACATGAAGCCAACTAAATGGTGCAGCATGGCGAGATGGTTGAAGTAAAAAAAAAACTGTTAAATTCAGCGTCTGGTAGATGTCTCGTCCATTTCTTGCACCTGCTACACAAATACATTTATTTCAATAATCTGTATCATAAGCCATCTGCGTACCATCAGACTGAAGCTGAACCAGAATGAATGATGACGATGATGCTTTAATGATGACGATGATGCTATAATGATGACGATGATGGCTTTCTTCTATAGTGCTAACAATAACAAGTTAAAAGCTCTCGATATCGACGTACGAGGTTAAAAACTTTGTTAAAATTATTATTTTGTTCCTTTTTTAATTATAAGGAGCATTTATTCTCGTTCAACAACTTACTCCGATAAATGGATGTTTGATTCGTTGATAGGAGGACAACAAAAACCTGTGGTTAAGGTGGACGTCACGCCTGAGATCATCAGAAGGAAACAAAGACCAGACAAAAGAGCACACTGGGCAGCGTTACTGTCATACAGCGTCCCAGCTGTCATAATATTCCCCAGGCCAATGGATCCAAGAACGGCAATCAGACACCCCCCTGGAAATAACAGACAAGTTAATGAAAGCTATCATCGGTACGTGTCGTCTTTGTTGTGATCATTGATTTTCTAAGTGATAGTTTAATGAAAAGACACAACACTATCATTGAGCTTCCGATTGTAATCGGTCGTGAGTGAACGACCTGGAGATAGAATGGGATTCATCGTTTTCGTGTTCTTTTTTTTTTCTTAACAGTTTTATATTAGGAATAGTTTGGTTGTTGTTATTTTTTATTTTTTAAAAAAAACTTTTTTAACACCAAACGTAGATTTTAGCTATGATCTGATACAACACTGTACAGTTCCTTTAACTTTAAATTTTCTATAATTTCCGAACACTTTCAATTTACTTGCTAATCGGGTTTTGGTTTGTGTATGGCCGCGTCCAATTTTCGTTAATACAACTGAACGAGGCGATTAAATAAGTAAAGATTGCACATTTAAAATTCTAATAAAATTATTATTTTCGGTTCAGTTACTGATTAAAATCAGCATAAATATTAGTGTAAATCGTGTTAACAACTTCATTTTTAAAAAAGGAATAAAATACACTAGAAATACAGAATAGTATTCTTCAAGTAATTTTTTAATAAATTTTTAAGGATTATTTTTTTTTTTTTTTTTTTTGAATCAAAAATGCTCATAGTTTTTGTATAAGAAAAATTCAAATTAAACAATTAACACTGACAATTAATTATAAATGAGTTTTAAATGAAGACGTTTCGGCAAATTCATTCATCAGTACACATGAAGTATTTTAATAAATAACCATATCCACAAAACTTTTATAGCTATGCATGTACACAAATAGAATAGTTTTTAACATTTCGAAGAAGCAACACAACATACCACAACTAGAAAGTGATCCCCATTATATCAGCTGATTGTTGACACTATTTCCAATAACACATCAATGCACCCATCCTACCCCCGAGTCTCATTGAATTAGCGTTCACACCTTATATAAAGCTAGTGTGAAGAGCTAAACATTT
Organism: Radix auricularia; assembly: GCA_002072015.1. NCBI lineage: Eukaryota > Metazoa > Mollusca > Gastropoda > Lymnaeidae > Radix > Radix auricularia. The sequence continues at coordinate 155,018 of MUZC01000404.1, read as the reverse complement.
GTTAAAATTTCTTGCTAAATAACGAAATCATTGATGTTTTTATTTTTTCAAAATATATGTCGCTATATGTGTATACAAGTAATCAGCCATAAAGAGAATGGAGTCTAAATTAGATGTTATGTCACTTAGCAGAAAATGAAATACACGCAAATTGGCAAGGAAAAAAAGCTTGAGGTAACAGAGAGTTATATTTTTAGTGTATATTGTATGCACATTGTTTAATTGTGGTTGAAAATTTTCAATGTATTATTTCAATGTTATATGCCTTAGGAATTTTGAAGGAAAAAAGAATTACGATATCAATAAACATAACAATATTTCCAATTTTGTGATTCTACTCGGGATAATTATGTGTAGCGATTAAGAATTAGTTCTAAACTCACCTATTGATGAAATGAGGATCGACCTGAAGATGATGCTGGAATGTTCCTTGGCTGGAGTTAACGCCACGGCGAAAGACTTTATAAAACAAGTCGAGGCGTCATATCCAGAGTCAATGAGGCCGAACCCTATCATAGCGATGATGGCGTAGAACTTTATGTCTTCCGAAGTCTCGATATTATTGTGATTTAAAGCAAACACTTTACTCCCCATGATGTTATTGTCGTTTGTTAAGTTACTTCCTTCATACGCAGACAAACTGGTGTTGAAGTCCACGTTAGGTTTCACGGTCCAGGATAGAGATAAATTATTTCTGTAATCAGATTCAGTCAACGGCGGGCTTTTTATAAATTTTGGTGAATCCTCGTCATAGAAAAGTTTGATCATGTTTGCTATAAACACAAGCAAGGTCCCGAAGATCTGAAGGCAACTCGTAACAAATATGATGATTCCATTCGCGAGTTTCGACAGGGTGCTACCGTTCACAATCAGTCCGGCCGTTGGGATTAAGACAGCCGCCAAGATCGACCCGGCCGTGCCTGGGTAAGAGGCGAATCGAATGGGAACACCCAAAGTCTGGATGTTGGCGATCATCATCAGCATCTCAAAGACGACGCTGGCGTCGATGCCGATTGTGTTGGCGACCAGAAGAGACTTGCGGAGTCCTCTCGGGGAAGGGAGCATGTCTAGAGACAGAAGTTTCATGGTGATGTATAGCCTCGGCAAACTTCCTCGGTGATATATAGCCTCGGCAAACTTCCTCGGTGATGTATAGCCTCGGTAAACTTCCTCGGGGATATATAGCCTCGGCAAACTTCCTCGGTGATGTATAGCCTCGGCAAACTTCCTCGGTGATGTATAACCTCGGCAAACTTCCTTGGTGATGTATAGCCTCGGCAAACTTCCTCGGTGATATATAGCCTCGGCAAACTTCCTCGGTGATGTATAGCCTCGGTAAACTTCCTCGGTGATATATAGCCTCGGCAAACTTCCTCGGTGATATATAGCCTCGGCAAACTTCCTCGGTGATGTATAGCCTCGGAAAACTTCCTCGGTAATCTTATCATAAAACTATGTACGCCGGCTTTATGAAACAGTCGCTTAGTTTTTCCTGTAAAAAAAAAAAAAAAAATCATGTTGCATTAATTATAAAAAGAAATAAGCTATAAAACATTGCCAAAGATAAAAACGTTAACTTCACGAAAACTAAAGCAAATATTCTAGGTATAAAAGGCTTAGAAGCATTTAATTTTGTAATAAATTCATTCAATTCTTAATTAGAAAATCAAGTGTTGAACTCAGCTTTACCACCATGTCACCAGCACATTTGCCAATAAGAAATAAGTTAGCTAAGACTTTTTAAGAAATACTTTTTTTTTTAAATTTTCGAACGTAAAATTAAACCACTTCTGAATGTCCTAGAGATCTCAAAATTTAACAAAGGATAGGTCTTGGATGACAATGCGTTTTTTTTTTAAATTTCAGATCAATCAAATGTACCGTATTTAGATTAATGGATTTTAAGTTTATCTCTATATAGCATTTGTATCCGTCTGCTATTGTTGACATCCACGTGCCATCGGAGTTCCCCGTGGTATTAAAACGTTGGGCGGGCGCTTATGAGGTGTTAGGTAGACACGTAAATAGAGGTAAAAAAAAATATTTGTTTAAACAACGATTTTATAAGTGGACTAAAAAGATGAAAATAATTTAAAAGTTATAAATTCAAGTACTTTGGCTAAAAATGTGGGGTGGTGCTTCAAAATCCCATTCTAATTTAGATATGCAACACAAAGATAGTTTTTTCGTATAAAATTTAAAGATTTAAAATTTAGAAGACAAAAGAGAGATCTTTAAGTGAGAGAATGAGTGAAACTGTATATGTAAAACCTATAAGCACTCACCCCAAGTTTTTAGCCATATTAAATCACAGTACTAAAACTTGTAAGTTTTAACTTATTTTCTTCTTTTTAGTCCACTTATAAAAACTTGTTTGTTTTTTAATCTTCTCTTACATCTATTTGTTTAAAGATTCTTTTTATAAGCCATATAGTGATCTAGTTGTTTCAGCATCTTGAAAAAAAAATGTATACACATATTGTCAACATGTGAAAACAGATAAGAAATTAATCCTTTGTTAAACTGCTTACAATACTGTAGACACAGTTGTACGAAGTTGGTGAAAAGTCCACTGCAACATGATCACACTGTGTATATAAGACGACAGTCATTCAAGGTGGCAAGCGTCCTTTTCAATTTGTGACGTGTCATGAGCTTGACGTTACTCACATTCATGGCTTATTAGCACTCTACCAGCTACCAGCGTGTTAAATGGACAAATGGTATTCGGTAATAAGAGAAAAAGTTTTGGGAAAAAGGGGATGAGGGACGGGCGATAGAATGAGTATAGAATATGTGTAAGTTCGCATTTTCACCTTAGCAACACCTTGCTGTTAACATAACTTCCTGAAAGTAGATAATATCAATTAATTTTGTACGTCTGCTTGAAATAGCCCTTGTTAAGGATTTTCCCATTTAATTTGAATAATGACCCATTTTTTTTTATATGTTATAAATAAGCGGTACAAATCAGACAAAGTAGCCCTTATCAAATAAATGAACCAATAAATGAATCAATCAATGAACCAATAAATGAACCAATAAATGAACCAATCAATGAACCAATAAATGAACCAATCAATGAATCAAGATCAAAATTAAAAATGACGATTGATTTTTTTTTAAAATATTTTTTTTAGCTTGAGGGGAGATATTATTATCTTTTTTTCCTTGTATTTACGATAAATTTTCTAAAAATAATATTGCCTTTTTAAATTGATTAATATAAATCTGTCAATTATTCATTTAAATCATAACCAAGATAAAACAAAAAACTGCTGATTTTACAAATGGCTTTTAACGTTTAATTTTAATTTAATTGCTAACTTTTGCATAATTTCAAAGAAATATTTCTTAATTTCGATTAAAGCCAAAAAATAACATTTATGATGTCATAAGTAACACTTATTAAACGTTCTTGTTGAAAATCTAAATAGCTTGAATGTCTCCTGTATATGTCATCTTTTAACTTACTATGCAAAAAGACAAGTGTGATTACATTATTTGGTTCAAGTTATGAACCGGTCTAATTGACAATATAACCAGCCGAGCTCATCAATAATTCACTTGGAATTGAGGTAACTGGTATGAAGAAAATGTTAATGGCGAGGAATGATATAATCGGAAAACTGGGTTCATTACGATTCCAGCATTGTAGAGGGTTAATGGATTCAGGAACTTTCATCTCCATTTTGTAACGCCATAATTCATCAGAAGAGCTGTCGTCTTTTTCTATCTCTGAGTCAGACTCCATTACTGTCATTAGCTTCATACGCTTTTCATTTGTTTTTTATATGTAGGTGAAGTGTTAGAACCACGGTAGGCAATCTTTATAAACATTTTGAGCATTCCCGTCAGTTAATAGTTTAAAAACAAAATGTTCGTGTAATCGTCGGGAAATTTATTAGTTATCGGCGTGCTAATTTTTGTTATTTAAAAAAATCCTTTTTACTTCCAATAATGTGTAAGTGATGTGTCGATTAATCGTTAAGGAGCCGTCCATAAAATACGTCACGGTATTGTTGACCATTTTTGACCATCCCCCCCCCCCCCCCAATGTCACAAACTGTCACAGATCGCGGTACCTCCTTCCCCTAAAGTACGTCACAATTTCGATTTTTTTTTTTAAAATTAAGACCTATTTAAAATATTTTATTTAATACTTAAAATACACTTCCCTATTAAACTGTATTAAAATATAAAATTTCCACTTAAAAGTAGGTGTGTACCGCGTTCAAATATTTGAAATCCGACCGGAGCTTGAGTCACATTTATTAAAATGGCTGGATTCCGGATTTGCCGGAGCCATCATGAATATATATAAATTTGCGCTCTACCGAGCAGCCGGATTTATAATGTGAAATCCTGCCGGGTTACGGATTTGCCGGAGTTGGAACCAAAATCCCGTACACCCCTACTTTAAAGAGCTAATCGTAGAATAGGCAATTGTCAACAGTTGTCACTGTTATCCTATGAAACAGTAACTCAATCTAGATCGAATTTGAAAATAAAAATTGCAAAAATTAGACTTGACAACTATATAACACACATCATTTATCTGCTACTTTTCATTTACAATGGGTGAGGTCAAGTTTTAGATAATCATCCGATTATGAAATCAATTGACACATGATAATAAGTAGATTAGCGAAACTTGACCTCAACAAGTGATTAAGTAATAAAAAGGAAATAAAATAATTGAACTAAAGATGAGGCCATCTCTTGAGCCATATTGAATTAGTTTTTTATGGTCCTTTAAATTAGTTTTATTTCATAAAGTATTCACTGGACATCATCGTACCATGGTTATGTGTTCATCCATAGTTACTACTGACATAAATCTCTCCCCATCATCGTTTCCTGGAAGGATAATTGCAGACAGATCAACTTTATCCTCATCTAACCACTCAACATCCTCTGTCCGTGCATTTTGTCTTCTGGCAATTGCAACCATGAATTCTCTTTGCCTTCAAAAAGCGACTCTCAAAGGTCGGGTGCGTTTTATCCGAGTAGAACAATTTCAACATTCTTTATGAGGCAAAATATAAGTGTCATACTTTGCTAATTCGATCAAGTTAACTGGTCAGCAAAGATGGACAGCATATGGTTGTACTTTGTAAACTTCTGTTGATATCGGCAAAATGTCATCAAATTTGAGAGTTTGTGCAACAAACAAGGAAATGAATTTATGAGACTCTGCATCTGCTCTTTCTGAAGCTCTAAGCCCATCAGATGTTTGGTTGATTGGGATTAGAGGAGGTAAAACGTTGTAATAAGAACTGCGTACTTTGTCGCAACATTTTATGTCCTAATATTTCACAATTTGAATGTAATATTGGCTGGTGCGAACTTGATAGTCAAACAATTCCTGACCTATCTATATCAGTCTTGCTGCGTCCAATTCAGATATAAGAACGGCACATTTAGGAGATATGCATTTCATGCTATTTTGACATAAAACTAATTCAACTGTTTTACAAAACATTTTGTAAAAATTATTTTTAAAAATATTTTTTTTTATTAGAAAAAAAATAATTTTAAAAAGTGTGACATTACACATGGCCGGACCCCCCTCCCCCATTACAAACTGTCACTCTTTCTTGCACCCCCCCTCCTGGAGTGTGACGTACTTTATGGACGGCCCTTAAATATGATTGAACCATTAAAATTTTTTAACGATTAGTCGTGAAATGAATCCTTTATTTCCGCAGCAATAATTTTAAACATTTCAATACTTTTTTTCTACACACTGGTTGATATAAGAACGATAGGAAATTTGCTGTAATTTAAATTGTAGTTAACCTTTACGATTGAGTGGCGTAGGTGTTAGAAAGTCAACGATAAGAAACAATGCGCACTGGCGATCTAATCTTATATGATGACGAGTGATAAAATGTCAATAACACGTTTGCACGAGGCGCAAGATTTTATCATTTCAGATATGATTAAAAATCTTTTAAGCAGGATACATGATGTAATTAATGTTAAAGCGGAAATTATTCATTCTATTACAACTAGGTGATGTTGATATCATTAATATCGATTCAATCGACATTCCTGCTTAGATTTTACGAGTTTCAACTAATAGCACTTAGACTTTATCATCATTTCTCTCTGGAATGGTTAGTTATCCATGTCAGATAAGTGCACCATGTTCTGCATTCCTGTGGACTTGGTTGACTAGCCTGTGAGTCGTCAAGCTACGGCCCGCGGGTTTAATCAGCCCGGTTTAATTTATTAGTTCGCACGGGTGCTGATACAATTACTCAAACCATTATGTTTTTTATATATTTTTTTGGTTGGGGGGATTAAGCGGAGAAATGTATCATCCATTTACTGATTAAAACTGAAAGTAACCGTCCACTTAGATATCGATGGCTGTAAACTCTCCCCAGACAAAGCCTTCTGGGTAACTTATATTAGAACTCAAGGAATAACCCACAAAACAACCGTCAAATGACTAAAAATTACGTTCCACACACACACCAAATAAAGTTAATTAGATAAATTTCGGATAATTTCTTTCCATCATCAGCATAAATTGATCATTTTAATATTCGGTGCTCAATCTGTGCTAATATTTCATAAACTTTTGGCGGACGTAGAAAAAAAAAAGAATTTTCGAAAACTTTCTCTACTTCAGTTCAGTCTTAACACAAATCCCCGTCGACAAATCTTATTATAAATTGTGGTTCATGGACTTTTTAAGCTTCTGTGGAGAAGGAAAATTAAGGAACAACATAGCAACTTGACTCGTTGGTGGTTTTAAGGCCATTTTCATTGTAACAAAAAGATCATTCAAAACTTGGGCTTCGGAAAATAACGATTAATTTATCAATTAATCGTTAAGCAATTTAATTGATTTTAAAAAATATTTCAATTTATTCAAAGCTTATATTTTTTGTTAATTACATACTTTCCCCTGATATTATTATTATTTAATTAGACATGAATGTGTAAACAAAAATGTTTTCCTTATTTATTTCTTGCAGAGTAGAACAAATTTGCTGTGTTAATTCAAACTATTTAGGAGCATTGGAATTATCTCGACTTAAACAATTTTACGAAACAATAAATCGTGACTTAACGGGATATTTATATGCGTTAAACAATTATAATAAATCGAATTTAATCGATTACTAAAAATATTTTTCCGATTAATCGAACATAAATGTTTAATCAATTTTCAGCCGTTTTCAAAAAAATATTCAAAGTGTAAAATAGAGAGTGTATATGAAAAAGAAATACAGGGTTATCCAAGTACAGGATAAAAATAAAATTTAAATAAGATGGTCTCTAACAACACAAGACAGTCCTTAACACCTTAAGATATTCTGTAACAACATAAAATAGTGTGTTTAATTATCTTAACATATATTTGTTCAATTGTTTAATGTTTAATAAACGTTTGCCACTAAAGAATGTTAAACCCATTAGAGGTTTGTAGAGGGATTCTAAATTTAACTAAGCACTGCATTAGAATTAGATACTGGTTGAAACATTTAAAATGCAATAATTTTAATATTTATCGAAATACAATAAGATACAGATTTCATTATCCTGTCTTCTATAAAAAGTGGCGTTACTCAGGGTTAAATCAGCGGATTCGTTGAAATTTAAAAGCGCTTCTCAATAACAACTATTTCCAGAAAACTATTTAAAAAATAAATTTATATAATATATAAATGTGCATTTACAGAGCAGTACATGTAGTTAATTGTGTCTCCATAGACAGATCAGTAGAGTTAAATAAATAAAACAGTCAACATACCCAACTTGATGTGACACTCTACCCAGAATAAAATGGCAACCTACCTCAAGCCATGTGATAGCACACTCCATACTATCTGACAGCACACTCCACACAATCTGACAGCATACACCACACAATCTGACAGCACACACCACACAATCTGAGGGCATACACTACACTATCTGACAGCACACACTACACTATCTGACAGCATGCACCACACTATCTGACAGCACACACCACACTATCTGACAGCACACACCACACTATCTGACAGCACACACCACACTATCTGACAGCACACACTACACTATCTGACAGCACACTCCACACTATCTGACAGCATGCACCACACTATCTGACAGCACACACCACACTATCTGACAGCACACACCACACTATCTGACAGCATGCACCACACTATCTGACAGCACACACCACACTATCTGAGGGCATACACTACACTATCTGACAGCACACACCACACTATCTGACAGCACACACCACACTATCTGACAGCACACACTACACAATCTGACAGCACACACCACACTATCTGACAGCACACTCCACACAATCTGACAGCACACACCACACAATCTGACAGCACACACCACACTATCTGACAGCACACACCACACAATCTGACAGCACACACCACACAATCTGACAGCACACTCCACACTATCTGACAGCACACACCACACAATCTGACAGCACACTCCACACTATCTGACACCATACCTCAAGCCATGTGACATCACACTCCACACTATATGACAGCACACTCCACAATATCTGACAGCACACTCCACACTATCTGAAAGCACACTCCACACTATCTGACACCATACCTCGAGCCATGTGACAGCACACTCCACACTATATGACAGCACACTCCACAATATCTGACAGCACACTCCACACTATCTGACATCGCACACCACACTATCTGACACCACACTATCTGACACCACACACCACACTTTCTAACAGCGTATCTCACACTACGTAACAACCTACCCCACACTACATAATAACCTACATCATGCTATGTGGCTGGGTGTAAAACATTATAGTATTAATTGAAAGAGATGCATCTCAAAATTGGAATCTGCTTATTACAAAACATTCATCAACGATCATAGAGAAATATTTTCATTCAGTTAATTCCGTTTTTCAATTATGAAAAACGAAAAATTGTATAAACACCTGCCTCAAACTCCACTTGCTCCTCGAAGATGACTTTGGTTAGGCAGATTTCCATCACTGTCTTATACTTGTTTCCCCCCCAAGCTCCAGTCAGGAAATGACTTTAATAATTTGATACATTTTATTATAAGTTTGCTTAACAAATCGGAAATATTATAAATTTTTAAGGATCTTTGTACATTTGGCTTACGAAGACATTTTGTCGTGACTTTTAGTTGATGTGTTTCATCTTTTTTCCCCCAGGACTTTTCCACTCCTTGTTTTACATATTATTTCAAGTTACTTCCTAACACTGTAATTAAACGTGCTGTTCTCAGCACATGCTTAATATTTGGTATGACGTCATGCATCTAGAGTGTGTGGGTCATTAAGGATGTGTGGATTTGAGGGTATAAAAACCTTGCACAATAACACAATTTATTGAACAAAAGACGACGTAAATAAAAACTTTAAGCAAACCTACCTTGTTAGAAAAGTCTACAATAACACCAATCTTTGATTCTATCAAAATAAACTGTGTATCATAGGAATAAAAAATGCGGCGCCATTCGGTTTTTGACGATAAACGTAAAATTTAACCTTAATCCTTCTGACTAGAACCTCCAGAATCCACAAGATACAGGGCCTTACATCATCCCTCATAGAGACTGGCTGGCGCGTGGTGGATAGAATAATGGGTTACTTATCACTTCATTAGAATTTAGATGATGTTAACCCGCGAGTTCTGATTATACCCCGTAGACTTTAATTTCACTGTGCCATCTCATCTGCATAATTGAGCAGCAGCCTGGCCGACTATAATATAGATACATAAAAAAAAAAGTATTACCGTTTGTTAAAAAAAAAATACCGAAAACGCCTTTGAACATGGTTTTAAGAATTAGAGCAGAGAATATCATGGGCGGCAAATTCCTGGTCATTAATTAGTTTCTAAGAAAAAAAAATAAAAGGAAGTCGAGCTTTTTATCAAAGTAAAAGAAAAACCAAATAAATTAATGACAGAAATAAATTAACTATCCTAAGGTATGTGAATTTTTAACCGTCAAAATTTTAAACTACTTATTGGATATGAATTCTACTGATACTAATGCTACTGTACTGAAAAATACTTAAGTAGTATGAGAATGTAGCTTTGATTTTGTGGCAGCGTAAATGATTCTTGAAATGTGACAGCCGTTCCTGTTAAAAATAAAACTCTCAGTACATGAAACATCAGCCAATCGAAAGCGGCACATTGTATGTAAAAAGGGGGGGGGGGAGCGGATAATTCCTCGTTGATTAACTTCAAGAATGAAAAGCATTAAAATAAAGCTAAATAAAATATACGAAAATATTTTTAAAATTTAAGAAATAAAGAAACTATATTATATATTTGAACGTTTCTAATGCCAAAATTTTAAACTCAATAATTATAAATCTGAAGTCTTCAAAAAAAAATAATTAACAAATTTTTAAATCAAAATAAAACGTTGCACGTATCTATCCAAACGTAGCCACCCATGAACAAGTGCTCAAATTTTTAAAGTATTTTTTTTTAAAATTGGAAAGGATCAGGAATAGAATTTTTTAAAAAAGAATTTACAAAGAACAAAAATATGTTGTAAAAGAAAACAAGACTAAGTTAGAATTTTTGACCTTATTAAACCTGGCAAAATTCAATGTGTGTGTGTGTGTTTTTTTGTTTTTTTTTTTTTTGTTTTTTTTTTGTCACGGAGAGGACAATATTGTTGCAAATAAAGGCAATATTCAGGGACCAATGCATTTGCTTGTCAAGTACGCTCGAGCACTCCCAGAATATTGTGTGAAAAAAATGTCTTTTAAAAAGATTCATCTAAAATTCTAACTGAGCTCATAGAAATTTTAATAGATATTAATCGCGATGAATCATATTTCTTGAAGAACTAGATACCCAATATAGTTCCATTATATGCGATAGCTCTTCATATATTTCACATAATCACCAAACAAGTCAAGTTGTTGAATATGTAATGGTTAAAAATAAAAATAAAAAGTAGAAATGGTAGAATCTTTCAAATATTTCATGGAAGTAAAAGTGAATCTACTTATATAAGACATTTCTGAAATGATTTTAATAAATGATGATCTTAAAATAATGGACGCAAAGGCGTTAATACTTCTTCTGTATAGCTGAAAAGTATATAAGCGTTTAAGAAAGACGCAATAAAATAAAATCTCACAGTCAATTCTCACTCAAACAGTTCATCGTATCTAATTTGTTTAGATGATACTCCAACTGAACCGAATTATCTATTTTAGTACTTCAGAACGTTGTTACGCATTCTTAATCTTATACATGCCCATATACCTTTTAAAATATCTAATTACTTTACTAGCAAGGTTTCAGGATACAAAATAGTGTATATACCAGGTACCATAGAGCCATTTTGAGATTATTTTAAAAGCTATAGAAAAACAGACAGAGGCAGAAAAAAATCCCATCACACCAACAGACGCCGGATCTTTGCTAGTCACAATGAAATCTTTTTATTTTCGAAGTAAGTCCCAGATGCCCGAAATTATTTATAAATGTATAGTGCTAGGAAAAAAAGTGCTAAGCATAAGATGCTCACATAGAAATTAATGGCATACTTAAAGGATGCTTTGACATGTGATAACATTTTATGTGGAGACCTCATTCATTTAATGGAATCATCAAGTCAAAGTACCAGAGGAAAATGTTTGGTGACCTAAAATACGTATTCATGTTATTTAGAAAAACATGAGAACAATATTCTATTATTCAGAAGATAAGATGAGATTACTGTCGAAATTCATGTGAGATTGTAGCAGGTATCTAGAATTTAGAAAGCAGATGCAATTTTAGTACACAAAGCCATCTGCTGGATAATGAAATGTTGCTTTAAATTAGAGCATTAGAGACATTGTCAAGCCAAGACTGGTGAGAAGGGGTGACCTCTACGTGGTTCGCCAGACGAGTAAGGTCGTGGAGCAGACCACAACCTGAAACTAACAAACCCCTGGCTTGGACAGCCGAAGACCGTTGTTAGGCGCTAGGTGCTAGTCATATATGACTACAGTCGCTGTACGGATCTTAGGCAAAGCATTTAGATGCAATGCCGATGATGAAAACCAAAGTACCCGTTGAGGGTCGGGTTACTCCGAAGCGACCGTTTCGTCCCCCTCATTTAACTAGCAACGCTGTTGAGCGGTGCCGGTTTAGGGCCAGGAGCGCCAGTACGGAATAGCAAAAGGTACCGCTAGGAAACGCTTTTGGTCGCCAGCTCTGAGGAAACCTTCCGGTGGGGTTTAAACCCTAGTTAGGTCAGTGATGATCCCCACGCTTTGCGGCGATCTNGGGGGGGGGGGCTTCTCAGTCTTTACGTCCCTTAGGGGGCCAGAGGGCTGAGGGGGTTTTCCGGGAAGCCCCATGAAGAGCGCAGGCTCGGGACTGCTGATTTTCTTCCACATGTAGGATTTTCAAGCCAAGACTGTGTAACCCCACGGGTAAGAAAAAAGCATTGATGAATTAAAGACCAGTTGATTTATTAAAGTTTATTAGGATATTAAGTCTCGAAGTAACCTTGCTTAAAATAAGATAATTAATTTTAACCTTGCTTACAATTGGCTTAAGTAATGCAAGGATATAAAATTGCTTTTCTAAAATGAATTTAATGAAAAACTAGTTATGATAAATAAGGATTATGCCAAAATTGTCTAAACTCTTACTATTTCAATTTTGGCTAATTGAGCATGGCAAGGCTAAAAACATTGATACACGAAAGATTGTAGGCCTACCATCAGGGAAAAAAAGACAATTTCATTTTTTTTTAAAATAAAGCGTTTCGTTTTATCTTTAAGATAAAAATTTATAACGTCATTATTACTTTCTAATAAAAACTATATTTATTCTACAGCGTTAAAATATTTTTCGGAGGGGGTGGCAAATTCTCGTGGGACGTAGTGGACGAGAGGTAGCGCGCTCAACTGTCATACCGATGGTCACGAGTTCGAATCCACACGAAGGCGAGGTTTTGTTCCCGGGGCCTGAGGAGTCCCCGAGTCACCCAGCTCTGAATGGGTACCTAACTAGACAATAGTCAGGCGGCTGGGGTACTGCGTGGAACCCCTATAGCCGTGGCCTGTGACCGCTGCATCACTTGCCAACAGATCATCTCTCATGATCTGTGGACGCAATTATCTTCTGCATAGGAGCGTCTGTATAAAAAAGAAGAAGAAGAAAATATTGGTCTTGCCCCGGGCGGTACATACCCACGCTACGCCGCTGGAAAATATCGGTGTCTACTAGACTCAAAGTATGTTTTCCTAAAAAGGAAAGAAATGCATTTCTTAAAAAATTGTGTTGGGACATTTTCAACAATTTTTTTAAAAATTAGAAGTTCTACACGCATAAACAGTACATGTGAAGAAATCTAAAATTTCTATCTGGCAAAAAATGGTATTTTTGACCCAGTTTCTTTTGTTTGAACGTGACTTTGCATTTGAAAAGCGTCATTGTTTTGTTTTTTTTTAATTTTCGGCTATTTTTTTAGAAAAAAATTTTTTAAAGATTTTTTTTCTTTTTTGTGTGTGCTGATTGACCCCTGGGTTATTCAAATGCTCTTCACTTCGCGACTATTTAAGTTTCGGGAATTTTTCTACCCCCATTAGAAAGAGCAAATGCTGGCCTTTTGTTGTATTATAGAAAGTACTTGGATCTCCGATTTTTTTTTTAAATTTATTTTTTCACTTTTATCTGTTTGAAAAAGCGGCTTGAAAACTTTTTAAAAATAAGAATGTGTGAAAACACCGAGCGTATAGTAAAGTGCTTTCTTGACATCGTCGGAAAGCTCCGCCATTTATCTTTTCATATCTTAGGATCAAACAAGTGGTCGTTAATAGCACGAAGCGATAAGCTTTAGAAAAACGCGATTTTTTTCAAATACCACGGTCCCTACTGCTAAGTAGATGATCCGGCCATTGTCAATAATATTAGTGACACTGTGGGACTCTTTTACAAAATGTTTTGCTTCTCTAGTTTTGCACTAACGACTCGGATGGTGTCTATGTGGTAGGTCGTGACGCAGTGACACCATGAGTTATCGTATTGGATGACACCAACCCTAGTGACGCCTGTCATGTTTGATCATGTTCATGGCTCCTCTCATGATAAATATAAACAATAGTTTGAGAATGGGTGTGCCCTGAAATTTGCAAAACTTGCAGCGAGTCTTCATACGGATATTGAATTTAAAGACAACCTTTCTGTGAAGATTTAACTCATAACTAAGATATATATATATATATATATATGAGATATGTAACAAATAAAATTACTCATTTTTAATTTTTGAATGGAAGTGCAAGCCTCGGATATAGAGATGTGATTCAACGCTAGCCATACCACATTACTCCATCTCAGCAACCCACATGAACTAAAATTGAGCTCTAACTATGCTCAACAAATAAAAGTTATAGGTAGTTACCACAAGTCCTTTCGCGTCTACCCTTCACTACACCACTGCTTGTATAGTTTTAATCCGGTATCTTATCGAGCTGAAACTTTGCAGGCAGACTCGTGGTGACGATAAAAATTTTCTATCAAAATTTCCCATCGATCGAATTTAATGTAATTAAATTAATGAATTTTTAGATTATCTCTATGTATCAAGCAAATCTTTATGCTACTCTGTTCGTATTATATTGAACATACTTTTAGTTATTCTCGTGTATAAAGGATTTAAAGTCAATAACTTTTTAAAATAAATTGTTTATGTTAGATCATGCTATTTTTTACCCCAAAGTAATGAAATGCATGCAATTAATCAAACTAGGAAACAAATTACATGTCATGGGGCACTACTAAACGCACCTCTGTCATCAGGACTTTGGTTCCACATTATACAACAATTTCAAACATTTTCTTAGAGATAATTACGTGTTCAAACCCTTTTGTAACTCAAAAAAATTAATAAATCTACATCTGATGTGGTGACATGTGGTTAATCTACATCTGATGTGGTGACATGTGGTTAATCTACATCTGATGTGGTGACATGTGGTTAATCTACATTCTCATTTCAAAAATCTCTAGCTCTGACACGTTTCGACTCATCAATATGACCATCATTTCTGAAACCCCTATTAACACACGCATTTCTCAACACCAAAAAGTGTCTGGTTTAATCGAACGTTATGCTCTGGTATATGTTTTAAATTGTATGCATGATGTGCTCATTGCTGGTACTGTACACCAAAGTGGTTGAAACGAATCGCGTCAGTTTTATGACGACTTTAATGATCAAGTACAGACTTAAATTTTAAACATAAAATTATTTGTTGAAACGTACAAATAAAAAATTGGAAAGAAAAGCACGTTGACATTGACAATTTAAATTTCTCCAAACGCAATTAAAGTATCTTCAAAAAAACAAATTTCAATAATTTATTAGTTGATTCAACGTACAGGGTGAGAGAGAGAGAGAGAGAGAGAGAGAGAGACACGCACGCACGCACGCACACACACACACAAAACGGTTATTTTTATTTTATTACCAAAAAACTGATAACTTTCAAAATTGTTTCACTGGCGCTCCAAATAAGTCTTCGGCGTTGTGTCAGATTTCCTTGACAATGTCTGGTTTTCAGACGAGGCACATTTTCTGTTGTCAGGTCATGTGAACTCAAAGAAAAATATCTTTTGGGGCAGCACACCCCTGAGCATTGTCTACAAAGGTCATTACACTCTGTGAAGTACACTGCCTGGTTCGCCATCTCCAAACATGGCATCACTGGACTAATCTGGTTCGATGACAACACGGCCGGCTTGTGCCTGGCAAGTTGTGGACAGCACTTGGTCGACGGAGAGAAGTCGTCAGGGTCCTTCAGTGGTTGTAGCAGGGTGGTGCCACCCACACACCTCAAACAAATTATTGACATGGCTACAGCAGCATTTCCCTGACCAACTGATCAGCCAAAGGTGTGACACGAAGTTATCGACGCTTTCACTGCATATGAATCCCCCCCCCCATATTTTTATATCTGGAGATACCTTAAGGACAGGGTGACAGGGTATATGGCAACAACCCCCAGACTATCCCTGACATGAAGGCAGAAATCACAGCAGCAATAAGAGAGATCCCAACATAGCCCGCCGGATCCAAATTCGGAGCACATTTTGGAGCTCCAGTGAAACAAAGAGTTTTTGTTGCACAGATTTGAAACTTTCGAAATATCGGCTTGACCTGATGTAGCTAAAGTTTTGTGTCGATCTAAATAAAATTTTGGAAGTTATTGTCTTTTTGGTGATGACATTTATTGTCACAATAGCTTGTGGCCTTGACATAACCTTGCTGTTTTATAATATATTTCCAATTTGATTTTGTGACGATTATTTTATTAGTGTAATTCCATAACAATGCACGATATATTTTTTTTTACTTCTTGAACTGCTTGCTAGATATTTTGATGATGCCATTATTGGGTATACGTAAGTGTTTATTTGTTTTTATTTTATTTCATTTTTTAAAATATATATTTTAGCATCTGAACATGGAGAAGAAATCGTTGTACACACAGGATGGTTTAGGGCAAAGAGTAACTGTACGATAGTGTGTGCAATTTAAAAATCAGTTATGAGATTGTAATTTCTAATCCTTAAAGTCTGCTGCCTATGCATTGCTACATAAATTATATGTAGATCTAGTCACAACAACAATACATTCATTTCTGCATTTACATGTGCATTGAACTGAATGTGTACACAATTTAATAACCATTTTTGTATTTAAAATTTACCTGCAAAATATTTAGTTATTGCATTAAATGTATCTAACCTTAAATTCGCTAATGAAGACAAGTGTATCATACAATTTTTAAATCCTTATATTAACTTCACCGCCGTCTCTCTCTTGGTCCGTCCCTCCATTGGGGAGGCGGAAAAACAAAAGTAAAAAATGACCCACTCTTCGTCATGCTATCGAGCTGAAATTTTGCACATAGACTTGCGTCACCTAACAATGCATTGTGTCAAAATTTCAGATCAATCGAATGTACCGTAATAAAATAAATGCAGTTTTAGTTTATATTAATATACATGTGTGGTAGGCGTCTGATGTTGTTAACATCCATTTGATTGCTGAGTTCACTCCATCGATCAGTGATCACCCCGCACCCGTCTCCATTTTAGAGCATTAGGGCGTTAAGACACTTTCATTCTGTAAATGTTTGTTTTGAATATAATCAATACCAATAGTTCTGCCTCTCGTTGTCAAGAAGGGGTGGCCTCTACGCGGTTCGACAGACGAGTAAGGTCGTGGACCAGACCACAACCTGAAACTGACAACTCCTGGCTTGGAATACCGAAGTACGATGCTAGGTGCTAGTCACACATGATTACAGTCGCTGTACGGATCTTAGGCAAAGCATATGACCGAATTGCAAACAGCAATCAGTAAGTGCAAAACCGCCAAGGCACCAGGCCAAGACAAAGTCAATAACGAGATGATTAAAAACCTTGGCACGATAGCAATGTCCTCGCTATTGAACATCATAAACAGGACGAGGACAACGGGTGCCCTGCCTGGAGCTTGGTTGAGTGCAAACATCGTTCCAATTCCCAAAGAAGAGAAACATCGTGATCTCCTGAACAGCTACCGTCCGATCTCCCTAACATCGTGTTTAGGGAAGGTAGCTGAAAGAATGGTTAATGCCAGACTCTATTGGTACTTGGAGAGTACGAATAGTCTGAATATTAACCAGGCGGGCTTCCGGAAGGGAAAGCAGCCGGTTGACCCAGTGCTCCGTCTTCTTCAGTCCATAACAGATGGGCTCCAGAAAACAAATGCATGCTGTGGCAGTATTTTTAGACCTCCGACAGGCCTACGATAAGGTCTGGAGGTCCGGTCTGTTGTTGAAACTGCAAGCCTTGGGCGTAACTGCGAACATGTACAGGTGGATCCAAGGTTTTCTTACAAACCGGACGATCGCAACAACTTACGGCAGTGAAACCTCAAGTAGGAGAACGCTGCAGCAGGGCCTGCCCCAAGGGTCAGCGCTCAGCAGCACATTGATCTTGGCTTACATCAACGACCTACCTGGTATGTTGCAAACCAGCGCTGCCATGTATGCGAACGATTTAGTCATCTGGAGCACCGGTAAGGATGTCCACCGACTGCAACAGCTACTACAGCTTGACCTTTTCGCTATCAGTAGGTAAATGCAGAGGTGGCAAATGGAAATCAACAACGAGAAGAGGTCTATTCGCTCTTCACGAATGGCCGAACCGTTCTTAAACAGGAAATTGTGCTGAAAATGAACGATGTAGCGCTCAAATGGGACAAACAACCGGTTTACCTGGGAGTCAAACTGGATCAAAAGGTACAAATGCATAATTTCGTACAAGACCTGTACTCCCAGGCAACCGCCAAGCTCAACCTGGTGAAAAAGTTAGCTTGCACAAACTGGGGCGCTGGAGCAAGCACTCTCAGAGTTCTGTATCTGGGAAGTGTGAGGTCGGTGATGGATTATAGTATGCCGGTCCAAGCCTTTGCCAACAAAACGGCATTGGAAATATTGGGCAAAATCCAGAACCAGGCTTTGAGGTTCATCTGTGGTGCGTACAGAACTACACCCACAACTGCCGTGGAAGTCATTGCAAATGTAGAATCACTTGAGATGCGTCGGGACAAGGCGATCATTACTACTGCAGAAAGGTATCGCAGGCTGGACACGAGGGACCCCTGCTACCAAATGCAGCATAATTGGGACGGGCGTGGGAAGTTGAAACGGTCCTCGTTCATGCATCAAGTACTCGAGCTTGATAGGACTGCTCAACCCCCACGAAATAGACATGGAACCATTAGCGTCCCAATAAAACCACCCTATGCGGAAATGACACGTCCCACAAAAATTTGTCTTTGGCTGACACGACAGTGACAAAACGCAGCCCTGAACATGTACATGTAAAGTGGCTGCCCTTGAGACAATAGAAGGGTTCGCGGGAACCCCAGTGTTCACGGATGGGTCTGCCAGCCGGAGAGAAAGAACTGCAGGATATGGTGCGCTCATCCTATACCCTTTAGGAGGGCCACCAAAAGAGGAACTTTCAGTCGAAGTCCTGCTGTCTGAGAAACGTAGAACCCACCTAGTCGATGCCATCTTGGAGGACGTGGGCAGGCTCGAAAGACTTGGCGGTAAGGTCACAGTGCAGTGGATCCCCACTTATCTTATAAGTTAGATATACAGACGCTCCTTCTATGCAGAAGATAATTGCGTCCACAGACCATGAGAGATGATCTGTTGGCAAGTGATGCAGCGGTCACAGGCCACGGCTATAGGGGTTCCACGCATTACCCCAGCCGCCTAACTATTGTCTAGTTAGGTACCCATTCGGAGCTGGGTGACTCGGGGACTCCTCAGGCCCCGGGAACAAATCCTCGCCTTCACGTGGATTTGAACTTATGACCATCGGTACGTCGAGCGCGCTACCTCTCGACCACCGCGTCCCACGTGAATGTAGAAGGCAACGAAATAGCAGACACGCTGGCAAAAGCTGGAGCAGCCCAACCCCAACCAGATGTACCAGTCACATATCTTGGGGCAAAGACGTGGCTAATGGACCACTTCAGGGAGAAGTGGTACTAGGAGTGGGAAGATCGAGCGACAGCCAGAGGGGTATTCGCTAGCATGCCCAGGCCGAGCAGATCAGACCAGTCTAAAACGAAGGGAACAAAGTTTGGTGACCCAAATGCGCACCGATCATTGCCCAACCAAATCTTACTTTAACAGGCTAGATCACAACAGGGACCCCAACTGCCGCCATTTCAGCCAAGCCTCTGAGACGATCACACACTTGTTGACGTCATGTCCCGCGCTTGCCATAGCCGGGGAGGTTAGGGGGGCAGGGGAGTCCTACGTTCAGACAATGTTGTATGGCATTGCCCAACAGATGGAGCAGATTGCCCAAGTATTAGCCATGGCCTTAAGAGATTAGATCTCAGGTCCAAAGAATATGTGTTTAGTTTAGATGCCATGCCGATGATGAAAACCAAAGTACCCGTTGAGGGTCGGGTTACTCCGACCGTTTCGTCCCCCTCAATTAACTAGCAACGCTTCTGAGCGGTGCCGGTTTGGGGCCAGGAGCGCCAGCACGGATTAGCAAAAGGTACCGCTAGGAAACGCTTTGGACGCCAGCTCTGATGAAACCTTCCAGTGGGGGTTAAACCGTAGGTTGAGCAGTGATGATCCCCGTATGAAAAATTCCACCCCTCCCTCGGGAGGACAACTTAGTGGGAGGCGTTTTCGACCTAGTGTCCTGGACGCCCAGGTGGCCGCTTCTAGAAGCGACCGCTCCGGGGGGGGGGGCTTCTCAGCTTTTACGTCCCTTAGGGGGCCAGAGAGCTGAGGGGGTTTTCCGGTAAGCCCCATGAAGAGCGCAGGCTCGAGACTGCTGACTCCTTCCACATGTAGGATTTCAGTTCTGCCTCTTATATAAGGGATTTATAGTCAAAAACTTTGTTTTTACTGCTTGTTTTTATTTATGTATCAATACTCCAAATATGATCTACAAGTTGAACACCAAGAAAATAACATTTTATTTTTTGGACACACGCTCCTACAATAAAAAGAATTGCCATTTTTTCCAATTGATTAAATTAAAGTATCAGCTGAGATCTTCTAATTTCTGTATCCATCAGGCAATCAGTCGTTATCTCAAGGATTGCAGGCAAAATACAGTCCAAGATAGAGAACTTGCTTTCTTCATATTAGAAACTCACTTGGCATAACATTGGACCACAGATTTAATGTCAATGTGCATTCCTCTAATTAAGAAAATTAATAGAATGCACACATCAAAAGATATAAACTTGATGCTTTAAACAACACTGTCAGATTAGATAGTACCAACAGAACAAAAGTGGAAAATGAAACAGAAAATAAACATAAGTTTATAAATGATAAAAACAAAATGAGCTTAATAATACTAATTGATATTAATATTAATATTACTATTGTATTGTCAAGAAAATACAATGCCACTTCATAGTGTGTAAGTTAATGATTATGTAAATTAGTCAGTTCTCAAATAAGATCTAGGTCATCATTGTGAGATATATATATATGTAACAACGGACTCAACCAACTTTTTGAAAGGTTGCCGTAAACGACATTGTGATTTTATTGTTGGTTCATTACAGAGTCAATATTTAATGCAAGCAAAACCTAAGTGAACATTTTATTTAAGAGCATTCAATTATTATCACTTTAGTAAGAAGAGTTAATTCAATGATCACTTTAAAAAGAAGTTTTCATGAAATAATCATTTTTTCCAGACAACGTAAATATTGTGCAGACAATTTAGACAGAAACATTAATTATAGTTATTCTTATTAATACAAGTCTTATTATGCATGGACATAAGCAGAAACAAATATTCACACATTAATTGTTTCAAAAATGTATCACTATAATTCATGAAGCTTTTCTGATTAAGTAGAATGACATCAATTATAACCTGAAACAGCCATTTAAAATGTCAAGATCTTTGGTCGGTGGAGAAATTTAAGTAAGCCTTTAATTCTCTAAGATAGGTTAAAAAGCTTTTCCTCTGGAACTGCAATGAAACAATTTAAGTTACCGTATTTTATCAGCGTACACAATTTTAAGTTACCGTATTTTATCACCGTATAACACGCACTAATTTCCCCTAAAAATTGGGGGCAAATGATGTATGCGTGTTATACGCTGATATAATGTTGAATTTTTTTCCTGAAATTTCCCTCTTAAATGAAGGTGCGTGTTATATGCTGATAAATACAGTACTTTAATTCTAAGATAGTTTATTCTTCAACAAGACCCATTGCTACTTATATTTTCTATAATGTCTCAGAGATAATGTGCAACACGATATATAGTTGTTTTTTTATCTTCTTAAAATAAAAAAATATTTTTTAAACTGAAAAAGAAAAATTTGATAATTCCAAATTATACAAAAATCTAGAAAATCCATCTCCCAATTAGAAAACTGCTTAGATGTATGTCACAGGTTTCCATGAAAAAATTATAACAAAGGCAGTGTCATAGTATTATGCTTGTCATACATGCTGCTTAGTTATGTTAATTGTAACAATATTCAAACTCATCGCAATGGAAAAAATACATTATTATGGTCCTTAAAATTTTGTTCAACATGTAAGATATTAATTTTTCAGAGATTCTACAAAAATTTAATGAAAAATTATTTTTTTAAATTTATGGTGGAAACATTTTTCAAAGGAAATAATGATGGAAAACAGTAATTGTAAGAAAAAAAAAGATCAAAAGAAATGAAACAGCTGTAAGTGTAAGTAATCCATGGTTAAGCCTAATACTGCCAACTTAAAGCCAAGTATGTCTTTTAACACTGAGTTTGCTGCTGTTACATTGATGACAAAACAAAACACCTGGATTTCTGATTAAATTATTTTAAAGAGATAAATTGTGTTTTGTTTTTTTAAATACTTTTTCTCGAGTGGAAATTCCAAATCATTCATTGATCATTGATAATAAAAACATAATCAAAATGGAAAGTAATACTTCAAAAGACATGAAATATAAAGTTAATTAGTCATAAGAAATAAAAACCATAAGATTTAGAGAAAAAAATTGTCATTTGAATTAAATTTTAAAAATGAAATCAAAGTATTATGCTTTTTTTTGCATTTCAGTAATTCTGGTAAATTCTCTAAATTTAAACTCAATATAGAAATCAAAGCCAAATAACTTAATACATATGCCAGCTGAACACCCTGTACATCCACTTTAACATCTGGACATAAATGATTGGTTCGAACAAAGCATGACATTACATGAGACTAGCATTGTCACATTTATGGTAAATCACAAGTTTATTTAACAAACAAGTGTTCATAATCCACCCACATTTGACCCCGTTCTAACCCATATATTCTTATTTAGATTGTAATTAACAGAAGACTTTCCAATCGAATGTCACATTTAAAATGTAACAAGATCATGCAGCCATCCTTTTAAAAGCTACTGTGAATATATTTTTTTTTAATCTACATTTATCATAGGTAAAAAAAATAATTTAGAACTGTTCAATTATTTAATAAGACACTTTGCTAATGAAACTTAAATTTCCAGTATTTATACAAGATTATATTTTGTAAATTTTCAGTTTTACAATGAATCAAAGATTGTCTGAGCTGAGCTGATAAATTCACACTTAACTAACAGCAGTCCATCCTCACAGTTTATTTACAAGTCAATAATATTTTTAAACAAATCAACCCACCATGCAGTAAACTCCCTGATTTTTTTACAATTAAGAGAATAAATACTTGGCAACAACTCATTGAAGATCCCTCAAGATATGAAATCCCTCAATATTTACATCCTTGAGCAAAATTGCAAAGGGCGTATTGATACAAACTTCAGCATCGACTCTCATCATCAAAGAGGCAATTCATTAAGATATTAAAAAGTGGGGGAATTTAACTTTTTTTTTTGCTTCATACAGTTATTTTGTATACTTCAAAACTATGTCAACAATTTAACATCTTTGAATAAAATAATAAACTTTGATAAATTTAATGTAAAACTAAATTGATTTAATATACCGTATACCTTTTAGCAGGCAATCCTGTTGTAGTGAATGTAAAACATTTGGAAGTATGAGAAAAAAATAGAATAATTGATACCTTTAAAACTGTGTAGAAAACATGTTAAATAAATCTGTTGTTCTATTGGAATAACTTGACGTTTAAAGAAAAAATTCCAGAGTAAACATTTTAAACTATATTTAAAAAGGAAACTATCATTAGACATTCTGATGGATACAAATTATTTTCAAATTTCACAAAAAACATTACAACAACATCTTAATTTTGTCATTGATCTTACAGAATAATTTACCATTTAGTTTTTCTAAATATACACACAAAAAATCCTCCACATAATTTAAAGATACTTGCACATGAAATATTTCAAACTCAGTCATACAAAAAATTAAAGCTTAAATCTGAATGTCAAAAAGGTAAGATTTGTGGGTATAATGAAGATGCTGTGATAAAATGGTAGACAATAAATACATATCAAACCCTCAAAAATCTACAAAACAAAGAAAGTTTGCCATCATCAAAAAAAAAAAAAAAGCAAGGAATTCAGGAATACTTATCAGTCTAACACAGAAACTGTCTCTGCAGCTCCAAACTATACATCCAATTAACATGCCTTTAAAACTCTTGAGAATATCTCTTTATTCATGCACTCATTCTACTAAGAAAAAAAAACTTATTCTGAGACCACTGATAAGTACTACCATCCCATACATTAATCAGACCGACATTGCACACTATTCCATAAACATTCTTAATGTTTGTTTATATTATCTTATGATTATTGTATTTCTTTGAAATAATTTATCTTGTGCCCATGTTTATGGACCAAAGTGATTGGGGAGGAGCAGGGGTGTGGTCAACATTCCTTAATGACATAAATTCTTAGTAGCACAGTTGTCTGCAGTCAACTAATTCAGCTCGGCATGTGACATCATCTTACAAAGAATCTAAGCACTCCCATCATTAACTGGATGCCCCGTAGCCATTAGGGTTGTTGGACTGCCATCTCCACAAGTCTTCACCTGCACAAATACATCAGGAAAGAAATATACATTAATCTCTATGTAATATTACCTGTAGTAAAGTTGAACAGAATGAAATCAGCATTTGTAGAACCTTTTGCTCTGTTTCAAAACAAATTTTCAGAACTTATGATGAACTACTGATCAAACTGCAGGTTAAAACTTTAATTTCATGGGCTGGGCTGAGGTTAAACCTCTGATTTCATGGGGTGGGCTGAGGTTAAACCTATGATTTCATGGGGTGGGCTGAGGTTAAACCTGTGATTTCATGGGCTGGGCAGAGTTTAAACCTGATTTCATAGGGTGCGCTGATGTTAAACCTGATTTCATAGGGTGGGCTGATGTTGAACCTGATTTCATAGGGTGGGCTGATGTTGAACCTGATTTCATAGGATGGGCTGAGGTTAAACCTCAGACTTCATGGGCTGGGCTGAGGTTAAACCTGATTTCATAGGGTGTGATGTTAAACCAGATTTCATAGGGTGGGCTCATGTTAAACCTGATTTCATAGGGTGGGCTGTTGTTGAACCTGATTTCATTGGCTGGGCTGAGGTTAAACATCAGATTTCATAGGGTGGGCTGACAGTAAACCTGATATCATGGGCTGGGCTGAGTTTCATGAGCTTTCTATTAGTTTCAGGTTCTTGCATTTTTTCACAAGTTTTGTGTAATCTTTATATGTTAAAATATATCATGGCGAACAAAGAACTAATTTGAGATAAGATTTCAGAATAACTGGCTGATATATCTTTTTATTTGATGTATGTTAAACTTGGCTGACATGTTTATTTAGGTGTGACTCCTCAAAGCGGTCCTGGACAAAACTGCCCCGGTCAAATAGCCCCAGACAAATTATTAACATTTATTAACACAAAATTTACATTTTAAGCTTTTGTCAACTTTTTTACACTTTAAAAAAGTGGTCAAATTGTAAAATGATTTTTTCTGATGTGAGTTGGTACCAGTACCATGTGACTTTGTACCATATAAACTGTTCTTAAATTCCTTCTTGTGATGTCATTATCATTTTTTCTTGTGAACTAAACCGGACACTGAATCATTGAGTAAAAATACTAATATTATATTCTATAGTATTTTTTATTGTCCATGCATTAGACCGGGGCCGTTAAGTCGCGGCCCATTTTGTCCGGGGCCATTTTGTCGTTTAACCTTATTTAGGTGGTGCATAGTATACCCGGCCATCAAATGTCTTAGTGTGATTTATAACATATCTGGCTCATTAAGTTATTTATAGAATTCCTGGCTAAGATACATCTATGTATCAGATAACAGCTGTGCCCTAGCCAGCATACTCAGAATAAATGTTACATTGTACATGGAATGGAAGCCGTTTGAAGCATTACTAATCAGATGCAACTTATTGGACTTTCCTACATAAAATTTTCTTTTAAAAACTTTTTGGATAATTTTGAACAAAATCCTTACACATCTCATCCAAGTTTCTGGTTGTTTTCCAACCCAATTCTTTCTCTGCCTTCTCTGGGTTGGCATACACGGTTGCTATATCACCAGCCCTCCTAGGAGCTATCTTGTAAGGGATCTATCCAATCAGAAACATGTTCAAAGACAAATGTTAGCAACATGGCAACTTTGAAATTGAGCATTGAAAAAACTAGCAGCATACACAGTTCATCTTAATTCTTTCTGGCCATTAACTTTCTTTAAGCTTCAATTCAACAATTTCATGTTAACTTAAAGTAAAAATGTAGGTAGTTAGCCTGTCCATTACTCACAGTTTTTCCAGTGGCTTTTTCAAAAGCTTTGACCATGTCAAGGACTGAGTATCCCACACCTGTGCCCAAGTTGTAAACCTGGAGAAGCAAATATTGTGTTACTGTCACAACAGCAGACAACTCTTAAAAAAAAAACTCATTTCAAGCTTTTGTTTCGTAGACTCCACTCTAAAATATAGTGCTCCCCATTTTTCAAACATTTAATAGATTTAATAGAAGAAATGTTTAATTCTAAAGTAACGTGTAAGAAAATCTCAAGTCAGGAAACAAGAAGAACATAAAACATCTACCAGAAAAAGAAAGGGATCAAAATAGTAATTCAATAATTACTCACTACACAGCCACAGTCAGATTGGAGTTTTTTAATAGCAGCTACATGGCCTTGTGCCAAATCCACAATATGAATGTAATCACGAACACCTGTGGTGAAATTGACAATATGTGTGGATGAGACAATAGACAACATTTCTATAATATGTCAATAAATCTTTTTTCATATGTGAATGGACCATATGTGTGGACAAAACAATGCATGGAGTACTAAAGAGAAAGAACAAACATTGTTCATACACATTGTCTCTAACCAGCATACATTTATTTTCTCATTCAACCAGGATGCACTCCTCCCATATTATTCCTTCATATTTTGAGTAAAAAATTATGAAAATTTTAACTAGTATAACTAAATGTAAGAAGACAAAAAATCATGTTAAGCCTGGTCCCTTTTGGAACTCAGGACGTGTTAGCGCATTTTCGTATTATGTATCAGTACTTATGTTAGATATCAGCATTATGTAGTTATCAGTAATTGTGTTCAGATTTTAGACATATTTTTATGAATTTTCTTGTGTAATGAATATACCTGAAATTTTTTTTATTTAAAAGTCATTTCTTTACATTTTAAAATTTTTTATTTTCTCTTTAATCTAACTACAAGTGGTTTGTGGTCACTGAAATAGGACTCATAAATGAAACATTCTAAATTGTAATCAGCTAATCGCCCAAATACTCCGTCAATTGTTGTTTGATAGATCGTGGTTGCCAATCTTGGTAAAAGTAGCTGAATGTTGAAGCTTGTTTCGAAAAAGTTTTCAATTTCTGCCCCTGGGCCGCTAAGATCTTGATTGAAGTCACCACAAATGATGACGTAAAACTCTCTAAACTTTTACACATATTCTAATGACGTCAACAAAAAAAAAAAACTAATACTTTTGATAATACTAAGACTTCCGGCAATGGCAGCCGTTGCCTGCGCCAGTGTTATTTCTCGATTCGCAATGTTTTTTGGTAGTTTTAATGGGGTTTTTTAACGGATCGAGTAACTGAGTCTTGATGCATAAATGGCAGGTCAGGACATACAAAAAACATATATACATCATGGGTCTAGGACTTATGGATGCTGAGATCTAGGGTGATGACAGGCGGACGGACGGACGGACGAAACGGGTGCAATAGCGCTTTCGACTTCTCGAAAATGCGCTAAAAATGTGGAAGTAGAAATGAGTTACCAAAGGTTATATGACAGCTCTACTCATAAGCGCTATGTAGATCCAGATACTGCATATCAAGTAACTCAAATTCTAAACCCTAAACAGTTTCAAAGAACTACCAATGTGTTACATGGAAGCAATGGTGTGTTGATATATATTTATTACATGCCGAGTTATAATGTAAATACAGATGCTAATTAAACTTTATCTCTATTACTATTACTCATTCAATTTACTTCATGTTTAAACAAACATCCATTCATTTTCCTTGAGTTTTACCTGTGCCATCAGGTGTGTTGTAATCATCTCCAAACACAGTCAGACATTCTCTTCTTCCCACTGCAACCTGGGCAACAAAGGGCATCAAGTTGTTGGGCACCCCTTGTGGGTTTTCTCCAATTTTTCCTGACTTGTGAGCGCCCACTGGGTTGAAATAACGAAGGAGAACAGCATTCCAGGTCTGAAATATTTCATGTAAGAGTGACGAGTTTAATCATTACATCTCATAATTACAGGCAGAAGATAAATCTGTTTTTATTACAACTTTATGACAAGGCAAAAACTAGGGCGGCCCAAGCACAACTGACGCCCCAGTCACTTATCTTGAGATAAAAACCTGGTTGGCAGGTCACTTTAGGAACATGTAGTGCCCGGAATGTGCTGACAATTTGGCCAGGAGGCTACATGCCCAAGCTGAGAAGCTGAGTTTTGTGACTATAATGAGAACAGAGCATTGCTTGCCCAACTGATACTTCAAGGGTTCAAACTGCCGGCCCTTGCAGCCTAGCCCCTGAAACAGTTGTGCCCATATGGACTTCATGCCACACGCTGTACATAACCAGGGGGGTGAGGGCGGCAAGTTAGTCTTATGCTCAGTAAATGTTGTGTGGCGCTGCCCAGCAGATGGAGCAGATTGCCCAGCAGAGGGAGCAGGTTGCCCAGCAGATGAAGCAGGTTGCCCAGCAGAGGGAGCAGGTTGCCCAGCAGAGGGAGCAGGTTGCCCAGCAGAGGGAGCAGGTTGCCCAGCAGATGGAGCAGGTTGCCCAGCAGAGGGAGCAAGTTGCCCAGCAGAGGGAGCAGGTTGCCCAGCAGAGGGAGCAGGTTGCCCAGCAGAGGGAGCAGGTTGCCCAGCAGATGGAGCAGGTTGCCCAGCAGAGGGAGCAGGTTGCCCAGCAGATGGAGCAGGTTGCCCAGCAGAGGGAGCAGGTTGCCCAGCAGAGGGAGCAGGTTATCCAGGTGATTTATGAGAATAATCTCAATCTTTCCAGAATATGAGATTAGATGAGATGACAATTGTATAAGCATGTGTCTGATCAAAATGTCCACGAATAAAAACAGTTACAAGAGTTATTCTGAGATAGCTCATTCCTGAATAGTCATTCAGCTAAATGTTCTGCCATTATGAATAGCCATTCAGCTAAATGTTCTGCCATTATGAATAGTCATTCAGCTAAATGTTCTGCCATTATGAATAGTCATTCAGCTAAATGTTCTGACATTATGAATAGTCATTCAGCTAAATGTTCTGCCATTATGAATAGCCATTCAGCTAAATGTTCTGCCATTATGAATAGTCATTCAGCTAAATGTTCTGACATTATGAATTTAACAACAGCTAAGTAAATTGTGATGATAAAAATAGATTGTAAGCTGAATACCTAAGTCTGGCACCTATCAATAGGTGCTGGCAATCTTTTCCTATCGGAATTGTTTTAATGTCTTTATATTACAGCTAAGTCATTTAATAAAATTTGTTTTCAGTGATTAAGTTCTGGTGCATGCCAAACCAAAAGAACCTATGATAATGAAAACCAACCCCATGTCATTGAAAACCAATCCTATGATACTGAAAACCATCCCATGATATTAAAAAAAATCAAAAGATATTGAGTAAATAAATGTTTAAGGCTGGTTATTGAAAAAAACAAGTATAAATAATAATATAAATAGACGAGAGGATGCCCATTTACTTCCAACAAATTTGGTTTTCAAAAAGGTGATAGCAACAAAAGATGAGATCAAATCTCTTGACAGGTCAAGTCTCACCTTGTCAGGTCAAGTCTCACCTTGTCAGGTCAAGTCTCACCTTGTCAGGTCAAGTCTCACCTTGTCAGGTCAAGTCTCACCTTGTCAGGCCAAGTCTCACCTTGTCAGGTCAAGTCTCACCTCGTCAGGTCAAGCCTCACGTCATCAGGTCAAGTCTCACCTCGTCAGGTCAAGTCTCACCTCGTCAGGTCAAGTCTCACCTCATCAGGTCAAGTCTCACCTCATCAGGTCAAGTCTCACCTCATCAGGCCAAGTCTCACCTCGTCAGGCCAAGTCTCACCTCGTCAGGTCAAGTCTCACCTCGTCAGGTCAAGTCTCACCTTGTCAGGTCAAGTCTCACCTTGTCAGGTCAAGTCTCACCTTGTCAGGTCAAGTCTCACCTTGTCAGGTCAAGTCTCACCTTGTCAGCTGTGCACACATCCCTGATGATCTCTTCAATAAAATACTTTGTCTTGCCATAAGCATTGGTGCATCCACCAACAGGGTGATCCTCATCCACAGGCAAATATTGTGGGGTTCCATAGACGGTTGCAGAACTTGAGAAGATGATGTTCTTTACATTAAATTCTTTCATCACCTGGGGGAAAAACAAAAACCTTCCTTGAAACATATAAAACATGAGAATGAATTATTTAATAATATTAATCTCAAAATTGTATCTTTGTAAAACAAAGAAATATTCAGCAAAATTATATTAAACTTTATATTATACTAGAGGCAAGTACCCGGCTTCTCACGGGTTTTAAATGAGGTTTTCTGCAGAAGCGTACTATACTGTTTATTAGCATGAAGTAAAAGGGTATTTATCTTAAAGCTGGTCAAATACAATTGCCTATCAGAAAAGCATAGTGTCTGCAAGTCTATACCAGAAATCCCAAGACTCTGGCACACCAGTTAAGACTGCACCATCGTGGTAGTGTAATTTACAACTTTCCGAATTCCCATTATTCCAAATTGTAGAATTAAAGATTTTCAATTTTAATTTAGCTTATATGCGTAAAAAAAACAGCACAATATTTGGGCACCAGGCTCCCAATAAGTGTTATAATTTTTTTTTCGCCTGTTACCATGGCAGAAGTGTACTCAACAACTTTTGAAAATTTCATACTTCTACCTAATCGGAAATAGGAGAATTAGTGGTTTTTAAATTTTATGAACGTTGGCCCCACATGAGCAGGAGTTTTAAAATTTTACTTTGTTAATTTTCATCGTGAGTGCCTCCTCAACAAATTTCCAAACTTTTATGCTTCTACCATCACCGAAAATTAGAGAATATGTAATGAGTCTGTTTTGATATCAGAACAAATAAATTTGGCCCAAGCTCCCAGGGGAGTGTTTTTTTTTTACTCCTGTTACCATTGCAGTTATGTATTTCTCAACTTCCCAAAGTATCATGCTTCTACCTAAACGGGAAATAGGAGAATTAGTAATTTTCACTTTTTATATCGCTCATATAAAGAAGAAAACTACATTTTGCCCCGGCCCCCTTAGAGAGATAATTTTAATATGTTTTCACCTGCTACCATTGGAGATGTGAAATACAGCTCATTTAAGGAAAAAAATACATGTGGGAACACCAGCCCCACCCTGAATGAGAATTTTAAAACTATTTTTCTCCATTTTTGTTGGGAGAGTCTGGTCAATAACTTCCAAAAGTTTCATTTTATACGTATACGGTAAATTTGAGAATTAGAGATAAGACGGTTTTTAATATAAGAAAAAACTACATTGGCGCCCCAAGCCCCCAAGAGTGGGATTTTAAAAATTCTTTTTTGCAAATTAGCGTCGGTAGAGTGTACTTAACAACTTGCCAAACTTTCATGCTTCTACCTACACTGGAAATAGCAGAATTGGTGATTTTCAATTTTTATATAGCTCACATAGGGAAAAAAAAAACATTTGGGAACCTGGACCCCAGAAAGTGATAATTTAAATATATTTTCGCCTGTTATAATTTGGGTAATGTACTAAACAATATCCTAAAATTTCATGCTTCTGCCTACTCGGGAAATAGGAGAATTAGTAATTTTCAATTTTATATACCTCAAATTACGGAGGGAAAACGTTTTTGGGCCCCCGGCCCCCATGAGTGGGAATTTATGGAACGATTGCCATTATTGTCGGGAGAGTATGCTCAAGAATTTCCAAAAGTTTCATGATTTTACCTACACTGTAAATTTTAGAATTAGTGATGAGTGAGTTTTTAATATAAGAAAAAACTACATTTGGGCCCCCGGCCCCACTGAGTGGGAAGTTTAAAATTCTATTTTGAAAATTAGCGTTAGGAGAGTGTACTTAACAACTTCCCAAAGTTTCATTCTTTTACCTACACGGGAAATAGTCGAATGGGGGATTTTCAGTATTTATATAGCATATATTAGAAACAAAAAAAAAAAGAACTACATTTGGGCCCCCGGCTCCCAGTAAGTGATAATTTAAATATTTTTTCAACAGTTACCACTACGGGATTTGTACTCAACAATTTCCGAAGAGTACATGCTTCCCCCTAATCAGAAACCTGATCTTTCTTGAGACGTGATTGTATTTCGTTGTCTACATTTTGTTAATGTAGCCCACTTAAGAAAAAGTACATTTGGTCCACGGGCACCACATAAGTGAGAATTTTTTTTTTTTTTTGGCCATTATTGCCAGGAGAGTAATTTTCAAAAGTTTCATGTTTTTACGACACGGTACATTGGAGAATTAGTGATGAGTTTGTTTCTAATTTAAGGAAAAAAAAACATTTGGGCCCCCGGCCCCCAATGAATGGGAAGTTTGAAATACTTTTTCGCAAATTAGCATTAGGAGAGTGTACTTAACAACTTCCCAAAGTTTCATTCTTCTACCTACACGGGAAATAGTAGAATGGGTGATTTTCAGTATTTATATAGCATATAAAAGTAGTAAAAAAAACTACATTTGGGCCCCCGGCTCCCCATGAGTGGGAAGTTTAAACATTTTTCTCGCAAAATATCGTCGGGGTAGCGTACTTACTAACTTGACAAAGTTTCATGCTTCTACCTATCAGTAAAATAGGAAAATTAGGGATTTTTAGTTTTTATATATAGTTCATATAAGGGAAAAAACTAAATTTGGGCCCCCAGAAAGAGGTAATTTAAATATATTTTTGCCTGTTACCATTGCAGAAGTATACTCAACAATTTCCTAAAATTTCATGCTTCTGCCTCCTCGAGAAATAGAAAAATGGTTGATTTTCATTTTTTATATAGCTCAAATAAGGAAAAAAAAGTTTTTGGGCCCCCGGCGCCCATGAGTGTGAATTTATGGAACAAAACCTATTTAAGAACCTTCCCCATATAATTGTGTGTACGTTTACCAAATTTCACTTTACTGGTTTTTCTGGATCTTGAGTTATTAGGGAACAGACAGACAGACAGACAGACGGACAACAAATGCGTCTTATATATATAAAGATTTATATATATATAAAGGGCTGTTATCGAATAATTTAAATTTAATTGTTAACTTTTTTAAATGGTAAGTTTGTGCGTAAAAAAAAATATATTATTAATTATTAATAATTTATTAATAAAATCAATTCTTTGGATTTCACCGCAGCTAAGTTTCTTAATTTTATTTTTTAAATTAGTTTTATTTGTGTATTGTATGTCCGTTGAGAAAGGCTCTTTGCTGAAACGTTCGCTGTTTTTTTACGTCCTGTCAGGCTAACCCTTACCTTGTTTACGTCTTTTCCATTTAATTATTGATAAGCCTGATTGCAGTCTCACCCCTCATTTTGTTTACTAATTTTAAATTTTAATTGATAAAATTTTGAACAGATTAATCTAAAAATTAATCGTTAATTTCCGAAGCCCGAATATAAAGATATATACACGTAAATATTTCCTCCAATGAATAAAAATTAAACTTTAAGTAACCTTCGTGAAATATAAAGCTGCCAACAACTGCTGGAACTTATTTTTGTCATTCTCGACTCATACAACTATTTGAGCATAGACACCAAGAACACCAACATGTAAACCATACCTCCAAGAGATTGACAGTCCCACCAATGTTTGTGTGGTAGTATAACAATGGGAGCTCCACTGACTCTCCAACAGCCTTCAGGCCAGCAAAATGCATGACAATAGAAATCTTGTACTGAAACAAGAACATTGTATAGTTTAAGACACTGGCCTTGATGAGATTATTTAAACTGTATAATTATATTGATTATTTGTAGACCCCAAAGTCTTGACTTACTTATTAGTTTGTCAGTTTTTTTTCATTTTTTGGAGTGGAGAGATTGCCCCCCCCCCTTAAACCCACACACACTCACACAAAATCCATAAGGAATTCACAACATATTAAAAACTGATAGACAAAAGAACTTATAACCATACTCATACGCAGCAAATAAAAATAAAATTATGTGAAAACTCTAACCTTCTGAAAGATATTTTTTAATGCAGCTTTGTCCAGCAGATCAACTTGATGTGATGGAACCTTCCTGCCTGTGATTTCTTCTACTCTACTAATGCTCTCTGAAATTTACATCAATTTCTTATATATCAGATTACGTGCTTTCACTTATCTAAATGCTTTGTCAAAATTCAAAATAATTATGCACTTGTAACAAAATCTCATACTGACTTTGATTACTTACCCATACATGCATTGACCAGATTGTCCACAACAACCACATTGAAGTTTGCATTGAGTAGCTCTATGACTGTATGAGTGCCTATATATCCCGCACCACCTGTCACTAGGACATATTCATCAGCCATGATAGGGGTTGGCACTGAAATAACAATACAAGAATACAGTTATTGAAGAAGACCATCCAACATAGTAAATGGTTGTTCCAAAGTAATAAGCAATCAAGAATTTTAATGTGTGTTAAAAAAAATTAACAAGAACTTAAAATTATACTTCTGCAGCTCATCTTCCATATATATAAAAATCAAAGTATGTATGCATGTCCTTTATAGCTGACGAAACCATTCATCCGATCGCCATGAACCTTTAGGACATTATTGAGTATGCTTCCGGGATGGTTTGTGGCAAAAATAAATGTTAACATGGGAACCAGGGGCATAAAATGTCTTTTTTTTTCTTATATGAGCTATCTAAAATAGCTATATAAGAATATGAATGGATCTCGACCAAACTTGGTACATAGAAACTTGATAGCCCATATTAAAATACTATATGTCATTGAACTCCTAATATCCATTCCTTCGGCGCCGAGGGCCCCAATTCTTTTTTCAGTAAACATTTAAGACTTTATTACCATTCAATTTTACATGAGCTTGAAAAATATTGACAAATATATCTGTTATGATCTAGATAGAAATGAACAGGTATTTCAAAATTCTTGCACCAATTGGATCTTAATGTTGTTTTTTGCTTCTATAAATTATATTAAAATTTGTTTAAGTGTAAGCTACTGTGAAAATGGATGGGTCTTGACCAAAATGGCATAAATATTATAATTACCTCATATTAGGACAAATTAAAAAATTATGTTTGGGTGCCATGCCACCAATGACACATAATTGCAACAGAAAGTTTGCAAGTTTCCTTTGCAGATGTGTAACCAAAAATTTCTCAACAATGAAAGAGGTGTGTTGAGGCGTAAAGGACAATCAGACATACATTCATTTTTAACATAATTTTTATACTAATGACACTATGTAAATTAATGGTTTCTATAATGAGTTTATTTGAATTTCCTTTCTTCATAAATCGAGGCTATGCACAACAACGGGTACGCTAGTTTTATAATAACTCTGTTAGTATTTAAGCCAAAATGTATTAGTAGAACTAGTAGTATAATTTGTAATGGTGGTTATGGATGAATTTAATGAAGAACACGTCATATTCCAAATATAGCATTGTTGGTGCAACTACTGTGTATGCAAATACCTTTCAAGACTTTTTCCAATGTGTTTTTTTTTAAAAAGCTATAAAATAAATGATAAGACTATGACTTTGTACGTGAACTGGGATTGGTCCCCTAAACATTACGCGAAGTCCTCACATTGAAGGAATTTTTTTATCTCTTGAAACATGACTATTTGGGCCTTAGAATTCCTTTCACTGAAAATAAAAGTTAATCCCAAAACAGGGCCATGAATTACACAGTAGAAAAGGGAAGAGGAGGATACATAATGTTAATCAATATATTCAAATGGATAGCCCTGAATGTTGTGAAAAGTAGGTTAATGAAACTTAGATACTGTTTGCCACTACTGTTGCTCTATATCTGAGTTATTTGTGTCCATTCATACTTGACATTTGGGTAGGGGAAAGGAGAGGAGAAGGCATATCACATTATAGTGAAATTGATATGAGGGATGAAGTGATGGTATTGTCACATGAAAAACAAAAACATAATATGAAAAGAAGTTGAATCTCCCATCTATTTTAAGAATTTCTCAACACCCCTGCAGAAAGTGGATATAATTGAGACATTATTTTTAGGGATAGAAGGGGATAGTGTTTTTTATTTGTCTGGCACTGGGGATGGGGTGCTAAGATTGGTGATAGGGGCGGTCCATAAAGTACATCACACTCAGAGGAGGGGGGAGAGCGTGAAAAAAGGGGAGGAGTCCGATCATGTGTGACATCACTGTGTTATATATTAAATTTTAATTATTTTGTTCATTTTAAAAAATTTTGTTCAAAAGTATGACGTGTGACGTACATTAGGGCATTGGGGGTGTCCAAGATTTGTGACGAGGGGGGGGGGGGGTTAAAATGGTCAAAAATAGTATGAGGTACTTTAAGGATGGCCCCATAGGGATGGGATGCTGCGATTAGCGTTAGGGATGGGGTGTTGAGACTGATTAAGAAATTAATTAAGCAATGATTGGTGGTATTTAAAAGTTAAATATTAAGTAACCGTGAATATAAAAAATTACCTATCACACACTGCAATCAATGATATGAACTTATAGCTAAATAATTGAGCTCCTTCAGCTCCTTTTGTGCCATGCAACACTGAAAGGAGCCAAGTATAAATTTTTATAAACTATTTCTTATATCAATATCCCTTATACGGTACTTTGGCCTAGCTGACCAGACAGTACCTGGTCATATAAAGAACGGCCAGAGGTCCGATTCTTTCAGCCGATGTTTGAAACTCTTACTATAACGATCACATTGAATCCTGCATACACCCCACAGTTGCACCAGAATATTAAACACTCACTTGTTAGTATCATCCTCGGAATTTGCGGTTAATCCGTTGAAAAGAAAAACAAGAATACGTCCAGCAATGAAACCATGCAACAAATGAGCAACGCACTAAACTTCACCGGCCGAAGTTCAACATAAACTTCAAAGCAAGCAGCTCGATACTGAACATATCCCACGAGAGTCGAACTTATACATTGGGGAGAAAGGCGAAGATGTCGGCTATTCAAGAAAAAAACAAAAATTTAAGAACCACACCTACACGACAAAAGGTTACTGACGTCACAGCACGACCGCCTCCTATTTTTAGAAGAATACAAAACGTCACTCCGTACGCATGGAATGTATTCCACAAAGACACTAACATGGCTTATACGAGACGCGTGGGATGGGGGGGGGGGGTCGTAGCGTTACATAGGCTGACCTTCAGACATAACGTTTGTGGATTGTGACATTTAGAGCAGACTGGTGACAATAAACCTTTACACACAAATAGGTGGTGTCAAAGGATGGGTCAGTCTGCCCAGTCCAAGTTTCGATAGTGAATGACACCCAGTTCTGTCCAATCACATGTAACATAATGGTAACATTGTCTGATGTGGTAACAGGTTAGATGTAGCCACGTATGGTAACAGGTTAGATGTAGCCACGTATGGTAACAGGTTAGATGTAGCCACGTATGGTAACAGGTTAGGTGTAGCAACGCCTCAAAAATGCCAACCATCCAGTTGTTTAGACGCAATATTAAACCCGCACCCATCTTCAAATAGTTCCAGCACACCGAACCTATTAATATAACACCTTGCAGATTCATCTTGGTATATGCTTTATATGATGTCTAGTTGCCCACATGCAACTACACCGTGAACCAACATTTACTCAGTTCCATCAGACAGAGCCTCGGAGCCATACCTGAGTTCAAAGCGCACCCGGATGAGAATTGACCGGGGATACCGAAAGAAATGATTATTCTAATATTTATACATATTCACCAGGACAGGCACAAGACGTGTGCCATGCCATGGTCGACCAATCACAGACTATGGTTGGCAAGCGATGGTAGTAAAGGGTGGGTGGGCAGGTAACAGCAACCCCAGTGCACATGTATCGAGACCAACAACTCGTCGGCGATTCCCCTGCCCCGGACGTTCACTCGCGTTGTTTTCATTTCGTCCTTCTGCTGTTTGTGTCCTTTCTCCCCCATCCCCCACCCGGTTCTTTGCACTTTCTAAGAACAAGTCTGCGGCGTACATGCTACGTCGCGGGGGTTGTGCATAGCTTTTTTTTAAAAAACAGTTTACTCAGATAGGTTTCATTATTTAAAAATATATGTTTATATATATATATAAATAAAAGAGAGGTTTACAAATAGGAGCAGAGCGTGAACTGAGATGAGGCCCACGAGAAAAGAGTGCTACCAGAACTAGGGCAGGTCTGCAGTCTGCACTAGAATAAGATGCTACATTAACATGTTGCAGATACATATTTTGACCTTCTGACATACTCTTAAAATATGCGTTAAACCGTATTAGATCACTCAGCAACATGACAATGCGACTGTCACGCTAAAGATCATTAATCTGCAAACTGTTTTTAAAAAATATGATTGGAAGTAAGTGACGTGATGAATGGTTTTAAAAACCAAGGATGTCCCATTGAATAGAAATATCGTGCATGTATTCAAAGAAACAAGAAAAGTTAATTACAGTGCAAAACTAGGGAGGCAATTGTCAACATGCACAATTAGCGAAATAGATAGCTTTGGTGGGGACTATTGTCAGCATGCACATATAGGGAAATAGATTTGGTGGGGACAATTGTCAGCATGCACATATAGGGAAATAGATTTGGTGGGGACAATTGTCAACATGCACAGATAGGGAAATAGTTAGCTTTGGTGGGGACAATGTCAACATGCACAGATAGGGAAATAGAAAGCTTTGGTGGGGACAATTGTCAGCAAGCACAGATAGGGAAATAGAAAGCTTTGGTGGGGACAATGGTAATGAAATGATTAATATAGTTCAGGAACTAATGGGGCCTTGAAGTGAGACTGATAGAGAGGAACCGGTAAACGCCAAGTGAACCGGATGTGGTGCAAGGCGTGATAAAGAAGAGGTATTCATCATGAAATAAACTGTTAGCTACAGCTATCGCCTTTGCACTAACGGTAATTAACAACAATCTCTTTCTCTCAATGAAAAGATTGAAGTCCTTGGTAAACATAAATAACTTTAATGCAGCAACTGGACGTATGTACACTTTCTACAACTTAAAACTCATCAGCGACACAAATCAAGAACATTCCTAGTGCCTTACACCTTGATCTCTCTATGCATTCTGGAACTCTATCTTCTCTTCATCACGTGATCTCCTTTCTACCGTGATAGGTACTTGATTTCGCCATTGGACTGGCAAAGAAAAGCTCCCTATACACAACTATACAGAATAATTAAGTAAGCCATAGCCTCATCAGAGTGTGAGATTTTGTCTTATTTTAGCGAATAAATTAAGAGTGTGTTGGGTAAATTAACCTCCAATAATGCTTCCTTATTACATAGTGAGTGTTTTAATTGAACCAACTGAAATTGAATAATCAATGCCAGTCGGCTGAACACCTTCAGCCTTCACAACTTTTAGCTCATAAGTCGGATTCTGTAAATTAAGATAACCTTGTTTTGGGCTTAACTATTTAAATTGTAAACTAATGTCAATAGATTAACTTAAAATAGTTTATCTTATTTATTGTTGAAGATCATAAAGACTGATTTATTAATTTGTAAATACACATTTCTTTTTCATTTCCTTTGCTCACTGTTCCTTTGCTTCTACACCATAAACGAAATCTTTGAGTGGTTAAATAGATGAAAGAAACCTTACTAAGTACTTATTACATGTATATATTTAATTTAGATGACCACGAAGTCGAGGTTTAATGAGTGAAGTTAAATGTCATAAATATGCCGTTAGTATCAGCCTGGCGGGTGTATGTTTTATGTCTGTCTAAACGGCTGGGTTGTTGTTGATCCACGTACACCACGAAGTCGAGGTTTAATGAGTGAAGTTAAATGTCATAAATATGCCGTTAGTATCAGCCTGGCGGGTGTATGTTTTATGTCTGTCTAAACGACTGGGTTGTTGTTGATCCATGTACACCACGCAGCATGAGATTAGAGTTATCAAGCTGACACAGGAAAATTTAATCAATGTGAACTTAGGCACATTAACTCGTCCAGGACTGTTGTTATTGGGGTTCCGCTGTTGCAGTTTATTTGGTCCTTATTTTCGTTTGTAACGGCACACAATGAAAACAGTGAAATGGGTCATTTGCGATCTGTCCGCTAAAACAACAGAAGTGACATAATAGAAATAGAAACTATATTAGAGCAATAGAATCATAAATGTATTGAGCCAATTTTATAAAGATATAAATCAAATTTATCTGAACAGCTTGATTTTACATTAATTTTAGTATGCGGCGTATGCTTCCAAAGGCAAAATGTGTTTACAACTTTATTACTCTATTAAAGTCTATTTGCCTTTTCAAAAAATATTGTATTTTTGTTGAAAAACCGTAAGTTTTTTTAGAACTTTTTCTTTAAAAATAGTAATATTGAGTAATGATATGACGTTTACCGGTGTAGGAAATGACAAGCCCAGAGGGGAAAGTGCAGTGAAGCCATAGAGAAAGGCACAGTAAGGCCATGGACCATGGAGAAAACTATTGTAGGGTCGTGGAGAGATGCTAGAAAAAGAACGCAATATGATAGAAGAAGAAAGAAAAAAGTAGAATAATACATAAGGCAATTAACTTGGAAATACAATTTGAGGCGTACAACTTGAAACAACACAAAGATGATCTAATACAACCCTCAGGTAGACATAGATATAAAAATACTTTTCTCAGTCCATATGCAAGAGCAAACACATACTAATTCTCGTTCTTTCCGTCCGGAATTCGTACGTGAAACGGGATCCTGACCAAACGTCGAAAACCAACACTCAATCAACATTTAAGACTCAAATAAAAATGCAGAACTAGACATAACCATGGATAAGCGTCGGACGCAATAATCTTCTGTATAGAAAGAGCATGTAGTATAGATTAGATTCAAGCTGTTAACACACTTAGAACATAACCCAGGAGGTTTGAAATTGTTTTAAAAGATAACAGCTCACCTTGACTATTGAGTCTGATCTCGCGTAGAGTCTGGAGTGTCTAACTTCTAGGCGCGGCCTTCCAGCAGTACAACATACAAGGTTGTATTGAACTTGGTCAGTCAGCAGAACCAAACGTTCATAAAATAATGAAACCCCGTAGCCGTAGTGAGAGGGTGTGTGTGCGAGCACGCCTAACGGTTAGTAACGGGGATGGGGGCAGTAGAGGCCATTAGACTAAACTAGGTCACATCATACGTGAAAAAAGTCAAGGGTACCAACGGTTAATGTCACGGTCATTACTCGTAGTGGTAGGAGATGGGCTGGGCCCAGGCGCTATCAGCCAAGTATCCCAGGTTTAAGCATAGAGCCCTTGACATCCTGGAGGTCACCTTGACACTGACAGTCCAAAGTTACTCTGCTCAGTAGTATAGTGTTTGGTCAGTTGTATACCTCATCAATCTGCACATTGAATATCTCAGAGGTACGGTGTTTGGTCAGTTTTATACTTCAGACCTCTCTTATATTAATTTCACCGTCTCGCCTCGTTTCTCTCTCTCTCTTTGTCAGTCGTGGTCCGCCCGCCGCCCGTGGAACAACAAAAGTAAATTAAACAACCCGTTAATTAAATTAACGGTTAATACTTAAGTTTGTATCAAATAAAGGGGATTCCTAGTCAACAACTTTACTTTTACGGGTTGTCTTTTATCTCATGACTTTATGTTTGTTCAACTTCTTACGTCACCTAGGCTTTATAATAGGCATAGGCAAGTGTTCAGATACACAGTATTTTAAAATGTCGTGGGCATGTGTGGCTATTACTTCTTTAACATTGTGAGTCCAAGTAAGTCCTGTTATTTGGTTGTTGTTGTTTTTTTTAATCTGAAAACCTCTGCGCTATGTCTACTTTTCATAATTTTATCTTTTTTGGGGCGGGTGTCCAACAGAAAATAAAAGCATGCACAATAAATTTTCCCGAATGGCATTGTCTCCTCAAGCAAATAACCAAGTGAAAACTCTACGAAACAAATGCAAAAAAAAAAATAAGTGTTTTGAATCCAAGCATAGACTAAATGCTTATACTCATACCAAAGTGCATCTATAACACACCCAACTACCTCGCTATTAATTAAGTAGAATCAAAGATATCACACCCAAGTATTTCACGGAGCTTAGCGTCATATTATGACGTCACGGATATTTGCTATCCAATTCTACAACACATGTATCGAGAGTCTCCGTTGTAACTTGGGTTCTTCGCTAAGGCTAAGGCTCCAAGGCCCGCGTTTGGGACTCACTGGTTTATGGGGCACCCTGACCAGCTTGTCAACTAATTGAATAGAACAGATGTTACAAATACTGCTGGTCGCGGGAACAGAGCTACGTGACACTGTCAGCACAAACACGGCGTACGTTACTGTTAGATCAATAGAAACTAGCCTAGATGGACTCAAGATTGTGAACATAATTACCATGTCGTATCGCATCAAAACGCTCCAGGAAAACAAAGCCCCCATTCAACAACATTATATTGATATAATGTGGTGTGTGATCCTAGTTATTGTCTCTCTTATCAAAATTTGGGAAATAGGCGAGCAAAACCCCACCCCAGCGACAACAAAAAAAACCTTACAGTTAAAGTCTTCAGGTGAGCGGAATGGTTATGCGTGCCTTCAGGACTGTTAGGACAAATAGAAGATAACTCTATTTGAGAATTTAGTCTAAAGGGCTTTTTTCCAATAATATTTTAACAGTTTTCTAGTGTCAATGAATTGTGCACAAATGCTGGTCTCATTAACTGTCAAAAAGCAATTTGGGGGCCAACTAAACAAATTTTTGTGGTAAACTACATGTATAAATAAATAGTGTATTTTTTCGGAGATTAAAAGGTCTCCAGGGGCCGCATGAGGGGGCCCAGCGGGCCGTAGTTTGGAGACCCCTGATCTAGAGCAGGGGTCTCCAAACTTTTCTGCCGGAGGGCCAAATTAACTATCAAACAGCAGTTTGAGGGCCGACTACCAACGCCCAACTACTAAGTTTTGTGGTATACATAATGTAAAAATAGGATTTTTAAATTATTTTTTTAAAGATTAATAGGTCTTCAGGGGGCCGGATGACAGGGCCCCGCGGGTCTTAGTTTGGAGACCCCTGATCTAGAGTAACAGTTGTTAAATTGTGATGTTATTATTGTTTCTTGTGAACTAAACCTGACACTGAATCGATGAGTAAAAATACTAACATACTAACATAATACATCTTGGTATTGTTATTCCATTTAACATATATTTGTCTCGGGCCGATTTGTCGGTTATCCCCGTCATATATTTAGACCAAAGGGGTTTCTTGTCCATGAAGGAAAGGGGGTTATGAAGGATTGTCGACCATGAAATCATGTAAAATAACTATGTTCTATAAATAATTCTTTTCGAAATCTGCCTCGAGCAAAACTACAATGTTGAATACATTATTGAACCTGCTAGAATGGTACCTTAAATTAGTTAAATATAGGCAATACCAGCTATCTTCAAAATATACTAAAGACAAATAATAAAAGAGTACGTGTGACCTGTTTTCCAACAAAATACACTATTTTCTAGACACTCCCCGGATACCAGCAACAAAAAATTGTTTAAACTTCAATTGTAAATGAACACCCCACCCTCTGACCTGGGAGGATGTGACGTATCATAACGCCAAGCTGGGGCGTACAATGCCCAAAATATAGTAATTATATAGATCGTCCTGGAAATATATGTGGCCCCATTTCTAAGCCAACTGTCTGTTGGCCACAATGTTTCAATAGGATCAGGAATGGGAACGGAAGGCGTGCGTGGGGTTTGGGGTGACCTGGTATCCTTGAAGTTGGGTGGGGGGCGGTCACAGGGTCACGGAGAAAGAAAATTGTTGTAAGAAGGGAAGCCGGGGAATGACCTTCCATTGAAATGAGTCTCCGAGAGGTTCTCAAAGCCTACTGACAGCAGGGCCGGCCTTAGGGAATTGGGGTCCTAGGCAAAGTGAATTTTGTGGCCCTAAATGTAATAGAAAAACAATATAATAAAAAAGGAAAGATTCTAGTGCGAGGCCCCCATTAATGTTGAAATTATTCGGAGGCCCAAGGCGGCTGCCTAGTTTGCGTATGCCTAAAGCCGGCCCTGCTGTCAGGGTCAGGTAGGATAGAGGAGAGATGTTAGAATAACCGTCCATATTAATAATAAACAAAGTAGAAAGAAAAGTTTCAACTGGCAACAGAAATTTTGATATTAAACAGCAGAAACGTAAAAGCCTACTAAACATCAGTTCATTATCAACAGACAACTTGATTTAAACATCTGAACTCCTTAGATTTAATATTAAGATAACACTAAAATACTTGGCACGTAATCCTCTAATGGCAACAATTACTTTATTAGTGAGATGTGGGAACCTTCTAAATTTGTTTATCATTAATATATGTATAATTATTAATATTAATCTCAATATAAAAAAATGTTATCAACAACCCCAAAAAA
The DNA here is from genome assembly GCA_002072015.1 of Radix auricularia. Classification (NCBI taxonomy): domain Eukaryota; kingdom Metazoa; phylum Mollusca; class Gastropoda; family Lymnaeidae; genus Radix; species Radix auricularia. The sequence goes on along the minus strand of MUZC01000404.1, from coordinate 110,310 downwards.
CCATTCAACAAATGTAAGCCCTGTTTATGAAACCTGAACCACTTAAATGGGACTCACATGATGTATTCTCAAAAAGAAACTATAAACATTATCCAAGTTCTGAACATTCTAAAGATTCCAAGCCTTTCATTAGAAAATTTGAAATACCATTATGGGACTGTAGATAGATACATGTATCATGTAAACAGGGTGTGTATGGGCCTGACAAGACGTAACATGGGTCACAAAACCCCTACCATTATTTGTTATTTTGAGACTGACAAGACGTAACATGGGTCACAAAACCCCTACCATTATTTGTTATTTTGAGACTGACAAGACGTAACATGGGTCACAAAACACCGCCCAATGTTATTTTGAGACTGACATGATACTAACATATATCTTATGTCATATATAGATGCTTAACATAATCCAAGTTTCTATTCATTGGAACAAGACCAAGGGATCAGGTTACCCTCAACAAAATCATGCCAAATTTTAACTAATCAACTTCTTATCTTATTTCATTTATTGGTTTCCAAAGAAGCATTTCAAAATTAATTACTTACCCGTGAAATAAGCAAAGGTGTAAGAAAACAAATTGTTGTACTATGTTACACGCCCTCTAAATATGTATGCATTTATCTATACATTAAAGTCATGATTAGCCCATAACCCTGTCACCACTAGTGTTTTATTTGGGTGATAAAAAGACCCCCTACCTGCTAAATAACTATAATCTATAACTGTAATTAAAAAGACAATAAATTCACAGATCAATAAGTCACCTCAAGTTTCTCAGTTGTTACAGTGAACCTAGGGTAAAAAAAACAGACACTTTTGTTAATGTCGACACCAGGCACATCACAACCTGTCAATTACTCAGAAATGATGGGACAAATAAGCTTATAAAAAGCTCTTATAATAGCTAAAATTAAATGGATTTTTGCCTGCTTTTAAATGTAGATCTAAAAATTGTATAGCCAAACAATATTTGAGTAAAAATGTCATTTTCAAAAATAGCTTAGAAAGACACAACTTATTAATGCAAGTGTTTTAGCACTGTGTAAATATATTGTATGGCCAAAATGACCACATATTTAGGAAATATGGGATAAAGTCATCTAGATATATGTCATTAAAAGTACTACCCAAATTAAAGTTGTCTCATACATAATGGGGCCTGACATAGTATTAATAACTTATAAAACAAAAAACTCTTTTTTTAAACAATTCTTCATTTTAAAATTACATCACAGTGACATGTTTAATTCCTGAACAATGGTGTTACTTAGCTATAGAATATTTTCTGTTATAGACAAGTTGCTTCAAGACCTCCTAAAATCAAGAATTACACCCATAAGAAGTATATTTTTTTTAAAAATTAAAAACATGTACAAAAGAGCTAAAATTAGTCTAACTTCACGCATCACATGTATCATTACAGAAATAGATTTAAAAATTAGTTAGTTGTTTTGTTTTTCAATCAAAATCTCATACACATTTTTTGTTTAATTCTGCCATAATTCGCAGTGAATATTCTAAAACTTTAATATTGAAGATTGATTCGAATTGAGGGTTGCCTCTGTGGCATGTTTACAGAAAATTGCAAAGTTAAAAATAGAGTCACATCTTAACATGTATAAATTGAACATAAAAAAAAAAAAATTAAGCTTTTTTGCATTACAAACTTCTAACTATATGAGAAATTAATTCATGCTACATATAAATTTTCATTTGCACAACTTATCTGTCATGCTGATGTATGCAATTTGAAATAGACCACTCCAGCTGAAACCATATATTGAATGACATGTTCCAAGCCAAAACACTTTCTGCATTGTTGTATAGATATTACAAAGGCATTAAGCAAATAAATTACTAACATTATTTGCAGCTAGGAATATTGATCTGCTTTAGGCATGCTGATATTTGCCAACCAGATCGTGCAGTCTGATGTTTTTGGATGGTAAACAAGTGATGATTACAAACTTATGAAAATAGGACCTTTATATTTTTATCTCTATGTATGAGATGTTTCATTCTGTAACGATATCATTGGTACGTGTATTTGGTAACTAAGGTTTTGGGGGACTCTCAACAATGAGGTAGCAGGTTTTGAATATTCCTTCAACTTCTGTCAGATTTTATCAGTTTTTTATTCTGTTCAAACGGCCTATCCTGCCCATAAGACAGCTTTTCAATGGTAAACTATTTGGTATAAACTTTATTTTTAAGACATTTATCTTTTCATTGGTTTTGACATAGGTGTCATAGTTCTGGTCTGATTTTTAATGCTTAATACTAATACTAATAGTGACACTAAGCAATAGTCTAAGGCTAAGGCTGCCAAGGTTCAACTTGTATTTAAGTATATTAGTAATTTAGTTAGTTAATCTTAAGTCTAGTCTGAGTATTATGTATAGTTTAGACTAGGGCAGTGCTACTCAAAGTGTTGTTATCAAGAAAGAACAGAAAAATAAAATTGTAATCCTCCATTTGCAACCATTAATACTAACTATTACTAACCCTATAGAACATGTCAATTTTTTGGCAATAAACAAAAAAGATACAAATAAATAAATTGCATTTCACTACCACGTCAGTGCAGGCGAAGGTAGAATGGTCAAAGTGCACTGCTCCCTCAAGCAATGGAAAAATTTCTGCAGGTTTACCATATTAAAAAGTTTGAAAAGCACTGGTACAGAGTGTAGGCTGCAAAGTATAGGCATTGTCAATTTTTTCAATATAGACTATTAAGTTGTTAACTAAGGTTTAAAAAGTCTTAAACTAAAAGGAACACCACCAAACACATTATCATTACTCATTTTACTTATCTAACCGTTAACAAACCAAATCAGACTTAATAATCAGAATTATGTATAATTCTAATAATTAGTTTTTAGTTTTTTACTTTTAGTATTAATTACTTTTATCACATAGGCTAGGTCTTGCGTCTTAGTACTCTTAGTCTTGATAAGTCTGAAATCTTTTACTTTTACACTGGACTGAATTGTTAAGAAGGTACTTTGTTATTTTTTTTTTAGTCCTAGTATAGTCATATAATAATAATAATAGAATGATAATTTATATAGCGCTTTATCCCAGCAAGGAGCAGGGCTCACATTCACAGTGCTTAGCATGGAGATAACAACACATATATTAATTAAATAAACATTCATATCCTATTAACCACATAAATGACAAAACGTGACGTTATACATCAGCTATGTTAATCATTAAAAAGAAATGTTTCATTAATTTTTAAAATAAATTTTGAAAAGATGTGTCTTAAGTGCAGTCTTGAAGGACTTAGACTTAGCAGTTGAAATACTACTACTAAACTACTACGGCACGGCGGACTACAGATGTTATTTTTATACAATAAATAAGTATAAGTTATAGTCATAGTATAGTAGTATAGTGTAGTCTAGTATAGTTTCACATTCACACATATTCATATCACATTCATTCACATTTCAACATAGTATTAGTAATTACTATTAGTCTTAGTCAAATTATTACTAATAATATTAGTAATTAGTATGGGCACATTCACATAGTCACATAGTCTTACAGTAATAGAATTGAATAGCCAACAATGTCTCTCATATTCATATTAATATTACAATTACACCTACTGACCTACTCACATACTATACTATACACTCTAAAGTCTAAAGCTCATACTAATCATACTTTTTATTATAATTTATGGCTAAAACCTATATCTCCGACCGGAGCGTCGCATCTCTTCCCGTTGCTATGAAGGATAGTTGTTATTTTAATTTTAGGGTTTGGGTTAGGTATAGCTTTAGAATTTTCGGAAAATTCACGGGGCTCGCACTATTTTTCCGGGCCGGTGACGTGCCATAGCAACAAGATGGCCACCGATAAGGTCGGCCCGGTCGGAGATATAGGTTTTTACCTAATTTATACTTATAGTAATAGAGTCAGAATATAGAGTAATGATAGTAATAGTATAGTATCGTATAATGAAGTACTGTGACTGTGAAGACTTCACTGAAGTGTGAGTGAGTGAGTTCAGACTCAGTGAGTGAGACTGAGGGTGTGAAAATTGAAAATGAATGTCATTTTAATTTTTAAATATACTTACTTACTGATATAAAAAAAATAGTGCAATTATGAGGGGAAAATGCTAAGCACATTAACTGTTTTTAAAGGTGTATTACATTACCAGTTTAAAGTCCAAGAAGTGGAAAATTTCTTTGTTTTAATCCTTCGTTGCCTGGTAAACCGTGAATGTTTTATTGTCCCTGTACTGCTGTACTGTAATCGTGGCAGTATGGAATGACGGAAACACGCCCACAATTGCACAATAGCGGTGGTAATAAAAACTAGAAATACTCTATCCGCCACACCCTCCCCACTCCAGAAAAAACCCACAAGTTTTTCCAATTAAGCATTTTAAAAATATATTTTATAGTTGTTAAAATATTGATTGAGTATATATTTTTAAAGACTTTTTTTCCCTTAAAATTAGAATTTGTCATTTCACTGTTTATTGCTAAGAACTTATCCTGGGTAAATGGGAGTACAGTCGCCGCCAAAAGGCAAAAATACGCTTTAACTTTAATTTTGACTTAAAAATATATACGCTATAATAATAAAATACCTATTCATTGTACTAAAACTATAATGAGTAAAACTTATTTCTATTAAGAATATATGTCATAAAATTATATTTCAAGAAAGAACATGTTTAGTTTTACAGGTAATTGCTAGAAATTAATGCCAGAGCCAGAGATGAGTGTTATAGTTGGGTGTGAGGAACGAGTGCAAGAGAAGTAGTCTATGAATGGCTAAACCTGTTTAATGAGTGTCAGGTAAAGTAAATATTTACTAATTTTTATTTTAAATTTTACATATATATTTGTTCACCAAGATGAACTTCCAATAACAATATAGAGTTAAAGTACCTGACCTGCACATCATTGATAAAAAAAATGTAAATAATAAACATAATCAGTGGCGTCGCTAGGGGGGTGTGGTGGGGGCGGGCCGCCCCGGTAGACACCATCAGGGGGGTGACACCAGACAGTAAAATTCTATATATTCCCGTTATTTGGCACTGGAAAACTCGGAGGAGTTCTATGGGTTAAATCATGACGGGGTGACACCAGGAGCTAGATAGATAAGCGTAGGACGCAATAAACTTCCGTATAGAAGAAGCGTATGTAACAGATAAGATAAGATTTTCCACTCAGTGGTCTTTAATTAATGCATTCCAATTTGTAAGTAAATACGCTTTTTTTTTAAAAAATGATAAAGTATAATTAATTGAAACTTAACTACAACATTTTTAGTAGTTGATTTACAAAGGATCTGTCCCATGAACAAGGTTTCGCCTATTGAAAAATATCCCCAAAACTTATCTCTGAGCCATCATTAAAAGACGTTCACATTGAAAATATATGCTCAAGTGGTAAATATTACAAATAACTTGCAATCATAATCATAAGAGAATTTTTAAAAAATTGGAGTCAGTACTTCGAATAAGTTGAATTGTGCCGAAAATTAATTATGTACTTAAAAATTTTCCCTCTGAAGTTCTTAGTTACTAATACAAAAAAAAATTATTAACTCGTGTGTGATGTTTCCTTTAAACTGCGCGGTCACGCAGATATCTGACGCCGCGCAGTGGTTTAGAATTACCGCGCAGTAAATTTTGTACAATATTGCAAAAAAAATGGATGTTGACTTTTTTTTTACTTTGGACATGGACCCACGAGCCTTAGAGGGAACATAGCCCGTGTGCAGAGATGTACAGCATATATTTTTATGTGCAGTATCTTACATCTCATAGTATCTTACATCTCATAAACATATTTATTGTCCTTATCAAAATTGGCTGTGAGATAATCCTTTACTGCTGTGCATCGTTGGTTGGTCCCGTAACCACGCCTTCAAGGAAGAAGCGGTTATAAAGAAAATTAAACAGTTGACAGCTGCTGTGTCATTGGTCAACTCCAGCTCACATCATCAGCGATTTTGGAGATGTGTGTGTCCCATAACCTCGTGGTCGTAGTGGGGTCCAATTTTTCCCTTAAAACTTTCTCGGTGATTGGTAGACCTTGAAGCGCCAATCTCCTCTCCGATTAATTTAAATTTAATTGTTAACCTTTGAAAACTTAACGATTACTTCCATTAAATTAACTGTAAATATGGATTAAAGAATAAAGGGGAAACAATTACGTCATTAAACTGAACATTTCAAGGGAAGTAACTTCTTCTTTTTCTTCGTTCTCACGAGTTTTGCGCCAATTGACCCCTTGTCTCCGACTTCAGCCTGCTGTATTTTCTGGATTTGCTTCCATAGCCTTTGGTCAGCCAAGACCATCTGCAAGGCAGCAGTTGTTGTTTTTTTTTTTGGCAAGTGATGCGGCGTTCACATGCCACGGCTTTTCGCCCATTCGGAGCTTGGTGGAGCTCGGGACGCCCTGGGCCCGGGAACGTGTCCTTGCTTCCCATGGATTGGAACTCGTATCCATCGGAACGCCAGTCGAGCGCGCTTGCCACTCGACCACCGCGGCCCTCAAGGGAAGTAACAAAAACAGGTAATTGACTTTTTTTAATTGAGCTATTACCCCTGTCTAATAGACATTGGGAAATAATATTTTGAATAGGGCTGTTAACGATTAATTTTAATTAAATCTTTAACTTATGAAAAACATTAAGGATTAATTAATCGCTATTTTCGTTTAAAGCCAATAATTGAAATTTATGATGTCTAAAGTAAAATTTATTAAACGTACTTTTCTAAAATAGAAATAGCACTGGAATGTCTTCTTTTTAATAAAAAAAGCAAAAAGACATAATTTGGTTCAAGTGATTGGCGGGTCCTATTGGAAATATAAACATTTGAGCTGAGCAATCCTCTGAAGTTTCTGATACTGCAGTGGATGTTTGGTTTGCAGGTGTTTGTCACAGAAGTGTTAGAACCATGGTAGCGATGTTGCCTTTAGGCTGCGCAGATATTTAACCGACGCTATGCAGGAATTTACAATCAACGCACAGCAAATTTCGATTGCTCAAAAAATGGACTTTGTGCAAGGCAGCAGTTGTT
>MUZC01000404.1:77925-91571 GCA_002072015.1 Radix auricularia | reverse complement strand
GGTGGTGGTGGGGGGTGAAAAATCACTTCACAAAATTTAAGATTGCTCCACCTATAAAGGGAGGCTATCTATAACATTTAAACACATTTTTTCTTTGCTATCTAGTCTATAGTGCCATTAGCTCCCATTTGCTCATAAAAGTGTAAATAAATAGTTTTAAAAATGTAAAGTAACTTTACTTTAACTTTATTTATGGCCTTAAATGCTTTCTTAAACACGAAGATTGAAATTATTTTCCTAAATTGTAGAGTAAAAAAATCGATTTTGAACAAAAGTAATAGATCTATTTTTTATAAATATTTTCTGAGAAAATAATGTATAATTCATTTGACGTTTTTCAAACTTTTCTGTTTATTAAATATTTCTAAAACCTTATTCTTGCTCACACATTTTTGTATGTATGCAAAACCGGTCTAAACATCTGAATCTGACCACTTTCAATCTCATGACAACCCACGACAACCATGACTATCCACGACAACCCATGACAACTCACGACAACCATGACAACCCACGACAACCCATGACAACACACAACAACCCATGACAACCCACAACAACCCATGACAACCCTCGACAACCCATGACAACCCATGACAATCCACAACGATACACATTAACTTCTGTATTAACAAGATAAATTAACATTCTTATTATTCATGAAAATCCACAACCATAAAATGTAATACATATTTTGTCTTTAACTTAATTTTCTCCACCCCCCTTACAATACTAGTGAAAAATATTTTTTTTGTTGAGTGTGTCTATCTGGTGGTCAAGCTAGGGTTTGACGGCCACGTGGCATGCCAAAATATTTGGTAATCCATTTTTAAAAATAAATAAATCTTTACTCTGCCAAAACTTTCGCTCCTCGAACATAAAAACAAAATTTTAACCACGCCCCTCGAGATTTTTTTTATCTAGCACCAACTCTACACATGGCAAGATCCACTGTCATTCACTATTTGTTGGGCCCTAAAGTATTTGGGCTCGGCCAGGTCTAGTGTGTGCTGATAAAGGAGAGTTAAAAATAGCCCAATATCGATCTGCGAGAGAGCATAGATTTCACCTGGGCCACCTATTGGAAACTTTTACTTGGCTGGGAAAAAAATTCTCTATCAGAGCATAGAAATACCTTCACTGAAAAGTTGTATGATTGATACGACTAACATACATGTTCTTTTCGAATGATATAAGCAGCCAAAGGTGGACATAAGATGGGTGAGTAAACATTGGAATTGAAACATATATTTAAAATATTAGTTTTCGAGGAAGCAGTGCACGCGAGATGGTGTTTGTACGCGTACAGACACAGCTGGGGTGAGGGATTTCATTGGTTGCGACATTTAAACAAGTGTTTGTGCTTTGGTTTTACCATAGACCATAGTACTTTTAAAATTATGTTTTATAAGTATAATAATGCTCCAGTTCACGAAGTTTGTTTTTGTGATGTTTGACCTCAAAACACTTACAGGACTCAGAGGGGCATATACATTTTATAACTTGTAATGGATCAACTACACATTCGTATATCGAGTGCACGCGTGTTACGTACCACTCGTATTGTTTGATACGTTATTATACTGCTCTTAGGTTGAATAAATTCATCTGTTTAATAAAAATTCTTGATCAGTAAAAGAACAGTATGCACTGATTAAAACGGCGTGGGATTGTGTGATTTTGAATAGATGGTAAACCTTTCATTAACTATACACAATTTACTTAATATTAAAATATTTAATTTAAAATAAATATAATAGTTATATTTTCTTTCTAACACCAAAACATTAGATTTTTAGTAAAAACCCACGCACATTGACACACAAAAACACGATAACAGAAAGTTTATCTCTATAAAAATATTAAGGGTAAATATTTTATCCCATGAATTCTATACAAGATTAAAGATGGACTCTATTTTATCCTAACTCTTGCACCTTTTAAATACAGTGAAATAGAATTGATTAGAAATACTTTAACTGGAATTTGGGCGTGGATAGGTTGCCTGAAGAAACCAGGAAAGCAAACACTTTATCATCATTTAAAACTCTAATGCGAATGCGCGACTAAACACAAACCATAGATAAACGTAGGACGCAATAATCTTTTGTATGGAAGGATCGTCTGTAACAGATAAGATAAGATAACTGACACCTGATTATACTCGGATAATTCTTTTCCTGGAGTCCTAACACGTTGTCCATTGTTTAAATTACACGAATATTTCCGAAACCACTAATGCTGAAAAAATATCATATGAATATCTGGTTTGTATGTCTGCCATTCGTTACTATAGCAGTGGGAGAAGGAACGTGTCTGCTAAAATTCTCAGTGTGTTTTACTCAAACAAACCAGTTTAAAAAAAGGTGGTATGTACTTAAGCTTCATTTCAGTCCATGCTGGTTCATAAGAAAATTTAACAATCATACTATTAATTACATCTACTCTACATCACAACGCATGTAAGCAATAATCGGAATTCCTGTCAAGAGAAAACGTATGACTTAAATTTAGGCCTATGTTTTTTCTTTGTACATTTACTGCATGGACCAAATCACACTTTGCTAACTCTGTTTTTTTTTTTAATAGCCATGTTGGCCACCTCTCATTATGTATTGAGACTGATACAGGCGAAACAGATTTCCACACCCATCAGCCTCGATACATGTTTAGCTATTTAATTATTTTATTTTACTTTTTTTAGTTTTTCAACAGCTAATCATTTTATGTATTGAGACTAATAAAGGTGAAACATATTTCCACACCCACCAGCCTCTACACATGTTTAGCTTTTTTTTAACAATTTTTTTTTTTTTAGTTTTTCAACAGCTAATCCTTTTATGTATATATATAAATAAGTTACTTTTTTTAAAAAAAATGGGTATAAATGCCAAATGCCACTCTCTTGATTGCCTATAACAATAGTTTACTTCAGCATAGTCTATAGCAGACATAATGACTCCGAATTAACACATTCTTTAACGATGAAGTTTACAAAGTTTAAGAATTGTTTCCATGTTGTTGAAAAAAAGTAATTTAATAACTTTATATAAGCATATTTCTTGTAAATAAGTTGTATGACACTGATTTTGATCTGGGATATCCTGAAATTAACATGTGTTTGCAAGCGAACAAACAAAAATGATTAATTGTGTTTCAAATTAATTACATACTTGACATTTAGTAACTCAAAACACGTGCAAGGTTTGTGATCGAGTCAAGGTCGCCCTGATGCTATGGGTCGTGGCCCTGCTGGCAACCGTCACCTTAGGCATTGTGTCGGTGGCGACCAGGAGTTGGATGAGCTGGACAAACTCGGTCAATAAAACAAATGAGTTTGGTCTCTTCTATGACACAGACGACACGCAGCCATCTTGCTCTGTGGAGGATATCACCAGGGAAACGGAAGAGAGCGTCTATCTTACGTGTAAGTTCGTTCAGTTGGTATTGACTTTTTTCTTCTGAATTATGTAATTAAGTAAATTTCATCTGGGACAAAATTGCCCATACAAAAAATATTGACCTTCCCCCACGTACAAAACCTAAAATCACTATTTGTTCTTAATCAAAATCAGCTGTGAATTCTTGTGAATCTGAATTTGAACTTGAAAAAAAAAGGTCTCGCCTTTGCAATTTACTGATTGTGTTATAACATTAAATGAAACAACAGTTTTGTTAAAACATTTAAGTTTTGCGCTTGTGATTTTTAGAGTATATCTAAGTCTTTATTCAAGAACTTCCCTTGCATTGTTTTTAAATGCTAAATAATAATTTATTTCCAGTCTCTATGGACGCTGTGGCGGGTTTGGTGATTACTGGAATTATTTTTGATGCCATAGCTTTCGTCCTTGGATTCCTTTACTTCTACATCCGGGGCAAGGACAAGGTTAAGTTATGGAGATTTTATATACCGACATCAGTGTCTGCACTCTCCGCAGGTAATATATATAATTTTAAACTATTATATATTTGATAAGAAAGTTAGTATGAAAACAATTGCATCCAATGGCCAAGTGAAGTAAGAACTAAAAATCACTTGTTGTAGCAAACTTTCAACATATTATAATAACAAGGAATTTGCGGCCCCTAACAAAACGCCGCCCTTGGCATTAGCCACCAGTCTCGCTATGCCACTGAGAAAAACGCAAGGGATAGATAAAATCATTGTTCGTCTCGAGACATGCCCCCCCCCCCGCACCACTTTTGCTTGCAAACCATAAACTGTGATTAGTTGAGCCCAACAAGGGTCATTCGCCATGCTTTTTTGCACACGGCTTCAGCTTGTTCTACAAAATAATATATATAGATGATAATAATAATCCTAACTATAAAAGAGGGTAGAAACTTAAAGGGTGATAAGCAAATACATTTTTTTAAAGAGTAAATTGTCTAATTATTTAAACGAACAATTTTTAAAGTATTTGTAAAAATAGTATTATTAATTACATGTAATGAATTATAAATTTTACATAGGAGATTCCTTTGCATTGTAACACTAACGCACGTGTATTTAAACGTGCAAAAATACAGTTAGTAATAGAGTTAAAAGCCATGCGAAAGTTAGCTTACGATTTTAACAAAGATTGACATTGGGTCGAAGCGCATCGGTATGTACTAAATGTGTTACAAATTCATTGTCCATTATTAATTCTGGAAGTGCATAATCTGTAATGGTATCAACCTAGGTGGCAAATGAAATGAACTTTGCCCATACAAGTCGTAGCATTGAGTATCCCACAGTCCACCAAACTGTATCAAAGGGTTCCCGGGCAGCCCGGTTTGAAAAGCAGTAGCAATTCAGGTATCATGTAAATAAATGCATAGCAAAAGCCGAAAATAGCTTATCTCTATTTTTAAAAAAAATTATATCACCCCAGTTGTTTATAGAGACGTTGCTAATTATTATTTTTTTCTTTTGAAGAGAGATAAGCCATATTCGGCTTTTGCTCATTTATTTATTTACATGATACCGGACTTTTAAAGCTATTTATGCTCCAATTTCTTCTTTAAAGTAACTAAATTTGTGTTTCTTTCAAAAGTTTTGTCAATAAAAAAAATACTCCTAGTAATTATCTAGCAATTACATGATTTTCTGCAATTTCTTTACCTTTGATATTTTTTAACGCCTTCAAAGTAATTAATAGTCTAGCTTCCAAATGGCTTTGATGATATTATGATGTTTATCACTGTTTGGTTTCAGTCGTATATTTTTATTGACTAAAAATTCACAAAGTAATATGAATAGTGCGTTTGGGATCACCCCTGACTTGTTATAATGTTGTACGTCAACACCATCATATGTCTTACACACTAAGCTCATTTTACCATGGGTATGTGTTATAACTCCTGATAATTTAACAGTCAACTTTTTTTGTTGTACCCATCTCCCTTCCCTTTCAAACACACAGCTGCATTCATTCTGATTGGCTGCTTGGTGTTTGTCAATGACATGTCCGACACATTTGACGGCCCAATCACCCCACGGAAAGACAACTCGTGTCCAACAGACGTCAGTCAAGTCCGTCTGATCCTAGAGTACGGCTGGAGCTTCTACCTGGCGTTGGTCGGTGGAGGGCTCTGCTGTGTCAAGGGAATAATCTTTGCCCTGGTCTCATGTTGGTGCTGAGCATATCTTCTATGGAACTATCTTGTTTGTGGATTAGGTGGAGAGGAGTGCTTGGTGGAACTGTTTGTGTACTGGGTGGAGAGGAGCTCTTGGTGGAACTGTTTGTGTACTAGGTGGAGAGGAGCTCTTGGTGGAACTGTTTGTGTACTAGGTGGAGAGGAGCTCTTGGTGGAACTGTTTGTGTACTGGGTGGAGAGGAGCTCTTGGTGGAACTGTTTGTGTACTGGCTGGAGAGGAGCTCTTGGTGGAACTGTTTGTGTACTGGGTGGAAAGAAGTCTGGGTTTTAACTATATGGTTTGCATGGTTATTGAATATGAATTCTAGGTGGAACTATTTTAATTGCGTGCTGGGTGGAGATGACTTCTTTTTAAAAATATGTGACTTATTTTTAGATAGTCCAACCAAGAAAGACATTTTGGCGCCTGTATATCGATGCCCGGAAACATTTGTGCCACCCGCCTCTCCAGTTGATATCCATGTGGGCAAATGCGTTTGTTAGTTTTTGACAATTTTGTTTAAAGTATGTTAAGTACATGTTACACAAATTTTGATTTTAATTATAGTTTATCTTTAATCTCTGTTTACGTTCTTTATTCGTTCCAGACCCTTGGACATACACCGAATGGTAAATATACCAAACGTATTTTTTTCAATAAGAAATATAGGCAAAATTATTAATCTGTTTCCATGTAAAAAGTGCATATATTTATTTACATATTGTACATGAATTGATGTAGTTGTATAAAATAATTTTAACACTGCTTAATACTAAAATACATAAATAAAAAGACCTAAAACGATTTTTTTTTCTGCTTTCCATTTTTCCAAATGAAAAACAATTTTTCAACATTCTCGCATGTTCCTGATCTTTATTTCCTAATTGGTTTTACCCACTTTGAAACATTTGCCTATCACATAAGGTCTTTGTTTTTCACAATCATAGAAAACGACGATCTCCGCCTCAGTTGTGCTTCATACAAGTGTCCCAGAAACGCACACAAATTTCATTCATACAATGATCTCTTTTTTTTTCAACTCTATGGTGATCCTAACAATTTTTTTAGCAGCTTGGCTCCTCTCATTAACTTCCTTAGTACTCATGTCAACGGAATTAGCTTAAAGTGAACGAGAATAATATAAAATGACGTAATAATTTATTCATTGCACGATTTGTTCACTGTACGGTTGAAACTGCCGTGCTAACACACTTGAGTATCGCGAGGTGTGTTGTGATTTCTACAAGCTACGCATGTGCCATGTGCGATGAGTCCTTGTGACTCAGGAGCCGTTCATAAATGACGTCATGATTGGGGTGGGGTGGTGGAGACGACACACGTGTGCGACTAGGGGAGGAAGGATGTTTAAGAACTATGACGTAACATCAAAAACGCTAACCTTTAAATATAAATTCCACTTAAATATTTGATTGCGTACAATTTTTTTAATGACATTTTAAATGGCTTCCCGCGTGTTATGATATTTGACTGCAGCCTCACATTAAATAAAACTTAAATGATAATAAAGGGATTAGAAACATTTATTTTCAAAAGTGAATTACTGCTTTTATTGGGTGGGGGGCACACGCCGCTTTGTGACGTCATGTTTGAGGGGAGTCAAACTTTTTGTTACGACATGTGACGAGGGAGAGGGGGAAATTGGCCCAAATTGCTTGAAGCACGCAGGTAGTATTCCAAACAAAGGTCGTATACCAAGCAGAATGTCTCGCGTCTAAACAGGACGCATTCCCAGTTGGACTTATACCAAATCAGATGTATACCGAGGTACCACTGTAATAACATCCATGAAATTATTATCTCGAATGTTCTTAAATGAGACACCCGGTACTATTGAAGTAATTGGCTTCTTGGTGGCTCCTGGCAAACTGAAAATATTTCTTCCAGTTTTGAATCACAATGCGGTAGACTTCCTTTTGATACAAGATGGCTGTGATGACTGATAGCGCTGATTGGTCAAACCTGGTCAAGGAAATGAGGTTGATAACTAAATGAAAATTAATTAACAAATTATTAATGAAGCCAAAATTGTGAACGCGGTGGTACCTCGAGATACGAAATTAATTCGTTGCGTGGTAGTTTTTGTCTCTTGGATTTTGTGTATCTCGAGGTACAACCGTGTTCACAATTTGGCTTCGGTGGGGGGGGGGGGCTGCATTTTGATATTCGACATCATGACATGAAATTATATACATTGTTTTGGGATCCCCTCTCAAGTGTGAGTATGGGGGGATTTCAAATTCGGACACCCCTCCCCTAGCTATAATGACACTGTACGAAACAGCTTGTCTAGACCGGCGTAACCCGAGGTCTCAACAGCCTGCATATATAAAGAGTTGGAGAAAGAGAGTTTGAGGACACCAGATCGGGCAGAAAGATGAATTGAATGAATGATGGATGGATGGATGGATGGATGGATTGATGGATGGATGGATGCATGGGTGTATAAATGGCTAGAAACTAGAAAATGTCAAGGCTTTGTAAGACCGCGTTCAACGATCTTGCTTTCATTTGACAGTAAATTGCACAACATCAACAGACACAGCATTTATATAGATTTAATTATATGCATGGTTATTGAATATGAATTCTAGGTGGAACTATTTTAATTGCGTGCNATATATATTAATTAAATTTATTTTATTTTCTAGGATTCAAGCAAACATTTGCATACCTTTATAATACAATATTACAATTTGGGGGCACTTAAATCCTTGGGGGACCCTGTATTAAGCCCGTTCAGCCCCCTCCCCCTTAATCCGCCTTAGGCAAGGTCAAGTATGACCATACAATAAATTTCAACTGCATAAAAAATATAATTTAAACTAAGACATTACATTTATGAAATGTAAAGCTTTAAATCGATTTCACCAAAGTGAAACAAAACATTCAAAGTGAGTGTGTTTTCTTTAAAAGAAAAAATACTATTTTTACCTATAGTGTGAGGCAGACATCAAGAGAATTGGCCATGAATGGAAGATCCAGGAGAAACTGGCCCAGGAAAGAGATGCATGGAGGTCTCTTGTAGGTGGCCTATTTGTTAGGAGGAAGTGCAGACGCCGACGATGATCGGTGGATGTCCCTCATGGACGAGAAGGCTCAACAACTTAAAGTTAGTTTACCACAAAACGTCATGTATAATACACTAGCGAAAGCAAACACCGCCGTTTCCTGAAGTCGACTAAAGCTTTCCTCACTAAATGAAGAGTGAAGAGTTTTCACTTTCTATGATTTCATAATCAATGTGAGTGCTATCTATCAAGGCGCGCATTACCGCTAGCGAAACAGCGCTATATGTGAAAAAATGAAAATAAAAAGGTGGGTGAACTTATTTTTTAAATTTAAAAAAAATGTTGCTACCGCATACAATTGACCCTAGAATGTAAGAGGTTTCTGTTTTGTTATGAAAATAGGTATTATAGTTATTAAACTTATCTACATACCTAAACGCACATATTAGGATATGTCATATACTTTATAAATATATTTTTACATTTTTTCATTGCATGGATAATGACTGATATATTTGGCTAGCCTTGAATTATAAAGTTTAACTTTTTGGTCAAAGCTGTTAGAGATGTGAACTTAATGTGACCTATCCTTACACATGTGAGCAATAGGATATAAGCTTATATATACATGACTAAGGAACGCAATGAACTTTAGCAAATTCTTGGTGTTATACAATATGTACCGTATAACACTAGCGATTTCTGTATGTACAGTGTACTGGATCCTGTGGTGGAGATGGTGAATTTAATATTGTTACATGAGCTCAATTTTTAGACAGTTCAGAGACATGTTGAATGATACACACACAGAATCGCATTATATACCATATTACACAGAATTAAGATGGCTAAGTTGTAAGAAAGTTCTGAGTAGAGTATTTGAAATATGAAAGGAAATACTTGTACTTGACTTCTTATAAAATAAAGGAAAGTCACAGCCATTATAGTCTGATGAAGATTGGGTATGGATATTGGTCTTTGCTGCAGACATTACTTGTCTTTTAAAATTTCTGAACCTAAAACTACGATATAAACGTGTCTTGTATTTGGAACAATTACAGGCCAACAACATGACTCACTTTCAGCAGCGCAAGGTCTTCATGGCTGAAGCAACAGCTAAGTTCCCCGCAACATTTGCATGCGACATCATCAAAGACCTCCAGCTGCAGCTTCATGAGCGGTTTTCTGACTTAGATTCAAAGGCAAAAGAAGTTAGGTTATTTCAAAATTCATTAGAAGCAGATGTGGCCACTTGCAGCTGGAAGTCATTGATTTGCAAGCAAATCACCTCCTTGGGTACAAGTTCAAAGAAGGACTTTTTAGTTTTTACTAGTCGCTGATGCCAAAGATTTTGCTTCAATGTACCTTTCAATCTTTGGAACAACATACTTGTGTGAAGAGGCATATTCGAGGATGAAATGCTTGATGAACAATTTTAAAACGAACTTGTCAGACGATAATCTAGGGTCAATTTTTATTGTAAGAGACATGAAATCTAAAGCCAGAAATATTTACTATTTTGGAATCCAGGAAACAATATCACCAAATCACCATTCCCACTAATACAGGTTTGACAATGTATTATTAAATAATTTTAAATATAATATTACATAATTTTAATAGCATAAACATAATAATATTAAATATAATTAAAAACATCTATGTTTTTGGTTCTTTCTTATTTGGACCTCTGTGTATGGTCGGCCCCCAAAACTGCTGCATGACAGTAAATGCGGCCCTCCGGCTGAAAAGTTTGGAGACCCCCTGATCTAAATGATTGTATCTCACTAACATAAGCAATGTTCCCTTTAAGCTACGTGGTTGCGCGGCCACGCAGATACCTGACTGACGCCGCACAGCAGCTTAGAAATCCCGCGCAGTAAATTTTGAAAATATTGCACAAAAATATATGCTGTGCCACTTTGCACACGAGTTTTTTTCACTTTGCACGGACCAATGAACTTTAGAGGGAACATTGCCCATAAGACTGTATCTCACGTTATAACAGGTCTAGACGACTGTATCTTACTCATAGAGCTAGTTTAGTTGTGTGCATCTCCCTGTTAAAATGTCTCCATCGCACTTTGACAGTTCCCACTGTCTTTTTTCTTTTGCCAATCTGGCAATGATTTTTAAAGGCCTCGACTGAAATATTAAATTGTTGTTCTTACTATTTTAACTGACTCAATTAACAGAATGAATAAGGGACCCAGTGGCGGATTTAGCTATAGGGCAGGGGGGCGGGTCGCCCCCACCCGCGCACCTGTTCGGTCTAAAATGGCGCCCCCTTAAGACGCCCTTAATGAACACTAAAAGCTGTAACTAGAGCAGAAAAAAAGATTGTTAAACACAAAACTTTTAATCAATCACTAAACTGCAATAAGACAATATTGGCTTGCTAAATATCGTATTTCAAAACTGCAATATCTGGTTTGGTCAGTCAGGAGCGTCGCTAAGTGGAAAAGAATAGAGAAGCATTGAAACGAATGTTAGACGTGACATTGTTTTAGCAAAACAGAGAACAATCCTGCTTTATTGATGGTAGTTGTAGAAATACTGGAAATTTTCGTTAAATGTTAAGTTTATTAGCCAACTATGATTCCACTTTAAACAGTCATCTAAAGTTTAAAAAGAAAAATGATATTTATTTAAGTAATGATGTGCAAATTCATTCAAATCAATAATTTGCACCTGAATTATCAACAGCAATTGATAATAAAGTTAAGTCTTCACATTTCTTTTCTTTAATTATTGATTCAACCATTAATATATCTAATATTCATCAGATGTCACTTTACGTTCAGTTTTATAATTAAGAAATGTTGAGGAAAGATTTATAGGCTTGTATACTTTGGTAAACAGAAATGCTGCAAACCTGCATTTGCTTAGAAGATTCTAACGGAACTACACATTACAAAAGCGAAACATTGACATCACAATCTGTGGAGGAAAGGCATACGATGGCGCATCTGTGATGTCTGGAATTAAGAGTGGACTTAAAACTTTCACCCAATGTTGTCCCCATGTTTTGAATTTGGTCACTATCGAAGCAATTTCTGTACACAGTAATGTACAGTTGTTNTTTTTTTGGCTCAGCTGAAAGGTTGTATGCATTCTTTACGTCTAGTTTACCACGTCTACATACTCTTAAAAAAGATCATAAATGTCAATATGAATTAACAGTAAAAACTCAGAAATGACTTTCTGATACAAGATGGTCAAGCCATAAGCATGCAGTCGATGCAGTTGTTGAATCATTCTCTGCTATTCTAGCCACTCTAGAAGATATAAATTCAGGGAAATCAACATAACATAGAGGAAGTGTCGGAAGTCAGAGCAGAAGCTGTGGGACTATCTGTTTTAATAACAAATATTCTTTTGTTTTTTCTGATGCTATTTGTACAAAAGCTGGTTGATATTTTCGTGTTATCAAACCACTTGTAGCGCAAGAGTATTGACATTGCAATTGCAAAACGATTGATCGATGTTGGAAGAAATAAGTTTGTTGAAAAGAGAAGCGATCAAGCTTTTTAAAATTCTGAAAGTAGATGTCTAATCATCTATTAACGAAAATTGTTCCAAACTAGATGTTAAAAACAAAATTTAAAGAAACTCAAATTTGCAAAAATAAAAGTATTGCAGGTGAACTTAATAGAGATGAAATGGCTGATGATCCAACTACTAGTTTTAAATCTGAAACATACTTCACTATCTTGGATACACTACTAAAATAAATAGATGATCGATTTAATGACGATAGGGGCACAGCTATTTATTTCTATTGTATTGATCCATCAAAAATGTTGGAAGAAAATAAAGATTCTCTTTGAAGTTGATGCAAAATTTACAAACATATTAACCCTGAAGAAGCAATCGTTGAATAGTATACCTTCAAAGATTTTATGCATCACAACGTCCATCAAAACGTCCATCTTAACATCCATCACAACGTCCATCACTATCTACAACTAGTGAGCTACAACTTAAAGACTTTTTACCATTCTTGTTTGAAAAATAAATGGCATCAGGTCTCCCTAATTTGTCAATACTCTATACAAATTTACTTGAATCTTCTTGGTAGCAATGATTGAAAATCATCAAAATTATTTGCGCTCAAAAATGAAAAACGAGCGTCTGTGTGGATTGGCAATAATTTCAAATGAACGTGAGAACCTTAACTTTGAGTCAACGATAAATCGTTTAGGTTCACGTAGAAAGGAATTTAAATAAGGCTCAGGGCTCTATGCAAATTCGCATAAACTAAGTTTCTTTCTTACATAAAAAAAATATACTATTGAAATAAATATACGTCACTATTTTGAAAACATATCTGCTTATATTGTTTCTTCTGTTTGTCTTGTTCGATGATTTGGAAAATTTACTAAATTAGTAGGCTCATAATTATTATTTCTAGGGCTGCAGAAATTAATGATTAATTTCTCGAGTAATAATTAAAAATGTTTAAAGATTAAATTATTTTTAACGATTAATTGACACATCACTTACAAATAATTGGAAGTAAAAAAAAAAAAAAAAAGTAAATAGACTATAAACAATTTTTTAAAATAGCGCCTGATAAATAATGAATTTCCTGAAGACGACATGTTTATTTTGGTTTTAAAATATTGACTGACGGGAATGTTCAAAATGTTTATGAAGTTTACCTACTTATCAAACCAAATGAAAAGCGTATGAAGCTAATGGCAGTAATGGCGTTTGACTTAGAGACAGAAATGACGACAGCTCTTCTGATGAACTAGATTGTGCCAGGCGCCGTGGCGCCTGCGGCGCCCCCGTTTTTTGGGCGCCTACGGCGCCAACCTTTTTTTTAAAAACCAACTAACTTGTCCTTTTTTGATAAATACGAATTATTAAACTTTATGAAATGTACGCAAAGTATTTATTTAATAATAATAATAGGGGTTGTATTTTGCGTACCGATGCACACCAAACAATGACGTCATCATATTAAATATTTTTACAGCGCTCATCAA
>MUZC01000404.1:12858-76899 GCA_002072015.1 Radix auricularia | reverse complement strand
TATCAAGGCACATGTTCCTTTAACTTGTATAAAAACATAAGAACAATGCTGCTTTTAAGACAATGATGAGAAATTGATCTCCTTATAAATGTTATGTCAATCATTCTATATTCCCACGCATTTTTCTAATAGTAACAATTCACTTTATATCAATCTTTATTCCCGTTGTACACTATTCATCTAATAAACTCAAAACAGCTTGGCACAAAATGAGTTGTTGTCAGTGTGCTTTTTTTTTCGACATAACACGCACTTTCTTATGCTATATCCTACTTATAAGTAATAATACCCGTGATATTTCTTTACACTTGATATATTTACACCTTAAAGAACATTTTTTACCTAAAGCGTATGTCATGCAACCGCATTGTTCGAGAAACGTACCCAATTTTTTAAAATGGATGTTTCATCATTCGTTAGGACTTTGTTTCTAGGCTTAGCATGGCCTTAGTCAAATTAATAGGATTATTTTATGGGTCAGATATTAATTATGTGAATATTAATGCTAAATTAAGGTATGTATGAGTTAATTTGTTTTAAAGAAACACCTTAAATCGCAAGGTTTGAGCTGAAAATGTACCCCTTTCTATCTACACCGTAGAAATTTATTATTATTTTTGTTTGTACATTTACTTTTTAAAATACTGGTTGTCATGTTAGAGGCGCAACATTAGCAGACATAAAAATAACCAAATCACACACACATTCGCACATAGCCCCTCCCCTCCCCCCACACACACAAATCATTATGATTTTTACGTCTATATTTTCAATTTTAAAAAAGTAATCAAGAGTTTAAACTTTTCCAAAAGGATATTATCAGTGGCTGAGAAATAGTGCCACTCAGGGATCTGTGATATTATAAAATCATGACCCTAGAAATGAAATGCACCCTTCAAATAGTTCACAAAATTGCTCCTCTTTAAAAAAAAATACAATTCCGCTTTTTAACCCCACTCTTACAACAGTGTATAAACACTTATACACGTACCATAATATTATTTAAAATCCCGGCGCAAGGGCTCATTTCTTCTAAAATCAAGCATAATGTAAAAACCATCTCTGAAAAAATCATTGGAGATTGTTCTTCTCATTAACAGTTTTTAAGTCACATTCAATGATTTCCCGTTATCTTTTATTCAAGCACCCATGCAGATCGCATCGGCAGAAACTTGTGTTCATAACACTAACGGAATTTTTCATAATCCAGTGCATAATTTTAACTATACATAAAAGATTACGTGGTAACGTCTTTTCAATATTTAATTTCACTTTTAGCAATCTATGAAATAAATCGTTATTTCACAACTAAAACAAACACACAGTCACACGCACACACAGACGCACATACACACATAAACATAAACACACTCACACACATGCATATTCACACAATCAGATTATAATCAAGATAAAAAAGTAACATCAAATAAATTAATAGAATAAAAGCTTCATGACGCCACTTAATGTTTTTTTATTTTACGGCGCGCAAAAGCACACCCTCTGTTAATCTCAAATCCAAAATCATTATGATTTTTACGTCTATATTTTCAATTTTAAAAAAGTAATCAAGAGTTGCGTTGTATAGGGGCTTCTGACTGACGGACGCGCTTAGGCGCATTATTATATAGATTACTGCGTTACAAAATGGAGATGAACGTTCTTGAATCCATTAATCCAGTACAATGGTGGAAAGTTAATGAACACCAATATCTGATAATGTCATTCCTTGCCAAGACCGTTTTGAGCATACCAGTTACATCAGTTCAATGTCAATGATTGTTCAGTTCTGCTGGTTATATTGTCAATTAGACCCGCTCATCACTTGAACCAATTAATGTCAACACACTTTTGCGTAGTTGGTGAAAAGTTGATATAGAAAGAAGACATTCCAGTGTTATTTACATTTTTATCAGAACGTTAAATAAGTAGGGCTGCGGAAATTATCGATTAATTTCTCGATTAATCGGTAAATAGTTTTATCGATTAAAATTATTTTAATCGATAAAATAGTGATTAAATTGAAAGAAGGTAATTTACATGATCTATACCGTTTGTTAATAATTAATTATTAATTATTAATAATTAACAATAGTTTGCTTTATTTCCCTACAAACTTCTCCATTAAAAAATAAGATGTTTAAAATGGAAACTTTAAAATAGAGCTGTTTTTATAAGGAAAATGATATAAAAAATTAAATAAAACTTTGTTTTCATTTAATTAACAATAACAAAATTTAAATTCATTGACATTATGTTGAGCTACTTATATTTAAATAAAAAATATCAATTGCCCGTTTTTTGTTACTTCCCATGAAATTTTCAGTTTGATGACGTCATACATCTTATTTTTAGCTTTAATCTAAATTATCGATTAATTATTCGGTAATTTTTCAATAGTTAACTATTAAATTTAAATTAATCGATAACAGACCTATAATTAAGTGTAACTTATGACATAAATTAAAATTTTTGGCTTTAATCGAAATTAACGATTAATTAATCGTTATTTTTCAAAAGTTAACAATTTAATTTAAATTAATCGTTAACAGCCCTAGTATTTACCCAAAAATCTGTTTTTAGTAAAATTTTCGGCGCACCCTGAAATTCTCCTCGCCCCCCCCCCCACGCAGACAAAGCTAAATCCGCCACTGAAGGGACCCCTACTTAAATCATAGTAGCATTAATTAACCCAAAACTCATCACAATAAATTTCGATTGACCTCTTTAAAAAGTTAGATGCGAAGAAAATGCTAGCTAATTTACATGGAAAAAACAAAATTTTAACTTTGCTTACATAAAAATATAGTTTACGTTTCAATGAATCTCCCAACACACGTGAACCTCAAAGTGTTTGACTATTATTTGACTTACATCTCGTCGTTGACTGTCCATTAACCCAAGGTCCCACATGACCATGGTGAAGTTGTTCAACTCGGGGAAGACGTTTTGGTGGAGGTTGTGGAAGAGGGCCTGACTCTCATCGTAGTGGTTACTGGAGGCAGCTGAGAGGATGATGACGTCACTATCAGGGATCTGTTGTCCGAGCGAATGGATGAGGTCATTCTGCTGGTCAGTAAGGGATGTCTTAGGAGACCCCAGTAAACTCTCAACTCTTAATGTGACATCATCGCTGAGTTGATTGCTACAATTGGAATCCACACACGCCCATACTGGACAGACAGATTGTCAGCTTAGAGATAAAACTAACAAACTTTTGATAAAAATTAATTTGATGTTAGTTATATTCTTATGTATAAAATCTAGGACTGCAGTTCCAATGTTAATTCTAAATAAGTGCAAATTTTAGAAATAAAGCACTAGATTTTAAAATATTTTTTTTTTAAATGTTTGATGTTGTGATATTGTTAGAGTACCTTATTCACAATGGACAGATGTCTGAAAAGTGTCGTGCCATTAAGGCGGTAATCCTGCCAGTGAAGTTTTGTTTTCTTGTTTAAGGTTCACACCTAAATAAGGCGGAAAAAGAGCTGCTCGTTATTAACCTTTGGTTCATTCATTGTTTTTAAACGTTGTTTTCATAAAACATGGATCAATTTGCAGATAAAATAATTTATTTTCATGTGTTTCGTTTTCTCGTTATATTATAAATAAGTTCTTGAACAATGTGGGCTGGTTCACTCTGTCCTTTCTCAATGTTGATAGCGATTTAACGCGGTTATTTAAACGTTATATTTATTGGCTAAAGCTTTCAACTGTAGAAAAAGTCATTTTTAATGAAATAAGAATTTGAAAGAGCAAGCAAAAAAGACAGTGATATTGAAGATGTTTGAAGATCTAAAGGCGTATAGTAATTTTCGGCTAGGAGATTCTTTGTATTGTAGGCAGGCATTTGTTCCCGTGGCTTCAGGGTGTCCCTGAGTCAACGGTTTGATCGACCCTGATTAAGATATTAGAGTCTAAGAATAAGAGGGCCGATGCAAGAGTTCTGAGGGCTATTTATCTTATTAGTCTGAAAGGAGTCATTGTCTGCAGCTCCCTTTCCAAGCCATTGGATGCGGTCAGCGAACTGCACGTATGACTTCAGTGTTTGTTATTGTTTGTCAGCACAAAGTGACAGTGTGTGAGACAGTGCTTAGCCCTCCAGTAGTAGAGGGCGTTCTCACAACCGTGAAACTTAACAAAGTAGAGGAGATGGTTGAGCACTTGTTGGCAGAGCGCCCGGTATCGGCCGAGTACTCAGACATGTAGATTCCAATAAATAAGTAGAAATATCTTCATGGCGATGCCTGCTTGATGAGACCTGCCGGTGAAATCATGAGCCGTGTCATAAGAGTTTGCAACGGCTTAACCCGAAATAGACAATGAATATTTTACTGCCGTAGGTGACATATTTGTAAAGCGATGCATCATCATTACATAAAGAATTTCTGAAACCACTATAATTCTTTTTTCCCAGAGGCACTTGTCCCGTGGTAATATTGAGCGCTACCAAACTGATTGAGTCAAGTTTGATTGTTTAATTATGACAATGCCGGTATTGCTAACACATTCTCCCCTTTTAAAATTTCACTATACAAATCTCTACTTACAAAATGGCCCTTCACATTTGGTGTGTACCACGAACTTGCGAGCGTCTGGTTTCAGTTTGAGTCGCTCTTGTAACCAGTCAATCATTTGGGTTAAGGTGGCGTTGTGCCCATCATTGGTAGCAATGGAGAAATCTGCTAGGCCAGAAAACCAATGTTATTCAACACAGTACATGCTGAGAATATGGACGTATATTATTATAATCACGGTAAAGGAGCTACCTTACTACAATCAGATTAAATAATCGAAGAAATATTTAATGGATAAGCGACGAAAATATACAGATTGATGAACATACATATTTAAAAGTAGATCGTTGGTAAAGGGATGAAACAATCTTGAAAGTATATCATGTTAGATAGACGAATGGACCCTACATATTAACATAGAAATAAATTAACATAAGGGCATTTAAAGTAAACGTAATGATTTTATGATGTTTGTATACGTGTTTAAAATTTAGTAAAATCTAAATATTTTAATCTTAAGTTGTATCAATAAAGATATACTATACTAAGGTTTCACCCGTAAAAAAATGACGGAAGTTTTCAAAATAAATATATGTCAGCTGCAATCTATTTATTTTGAATAAATGATCATTAGAACAAAAAATGATATAATATGATTTCTTCTTCTTCTTCTGCGTTCTCACATTTGTGTGTGTGCGTGTGCGAGTGGGTGTGCGTGTGTGTGGTTTGTTGGTTAACGATGTGAAAGATTTGAACCACAAGCCTCTGTAGTGAACTGCGCCGTGGCTGTCAATTGGTTCAGTCCACCATACAGTTTACCTTTGAGCGTAGCTTCCTGTGACCAAATGGTTGTTCGGGTATTGAGATAGAGGGCAGTTTTGCAGCATGTGTTCCGCATTTCTGCTGCTGTCCCAAAGGAGCACATTTCGCTTTCTCCAATTTGAAGTTTGCGGAACATGTGCTGTCTAAGTTTGTTGTGGCCCGTCCTTAGCCTGAATATGATGTTTTGAGATTGGCGGGGGACTTTAAAGAATGCATCGCTTTTTTGGGGCGCTTTACTTTCAGCTCGGGCCATTTTTCTGCTTCACTACTTTTAAGAAACGCCTTTAATTTTTCAGGGTGTAGGGGTTGGTCTGTCTGGTTTTGTTTGCCTCCAGTTTTTGCCAGGGAGTCCGCTGTGTCATTTCATTCAAGTTCCACATGACCTGGGATCAATTGGAGAATAAGTTCTTTAGTTATTTTACTTAGATTCAGTAGTACTATATTGAGTGATTGATTGATCGAGTTGTTTAACTTTTGAAAACTCTGGAGCATTTTTTGCATCAGTGAGGATGACAATCTGGCTGCTTTAGATTGGGGTGGCTTGTTAGAATTTTCGCAGCAAGCTCTAGTGCCTTTTTTCCTGCTCTAGCACTATCTGAGAGGCTTCCTATGGCAGTTGCTTTTTCAAGGTGTTCTCCAGTAGGCCATTCTATAAGGATGCCAGCTCCTCCATTTTTTGTGTTTTTTTACTGAAGAGCCATCGATGTAGACTTTTATCCATGAATTTTCATCAGATAAAAAAAATAAATGCACTTATAAAAACCTTTCATTTACATTATTAATTTTAGTTTAATTCATTTATTTCCAAATGTAATAATTTTATGCGAACGTTCGAAAAGAATTATTTTTGAAGCGCTGCTTTCTAAAATTAGTAGCGTCACGGACGGGACATACATGTGCATATTGTGTATATGATGATGATGATGATGATGATGATGATGATATATATATATATATATATATATATATANTATATACATTCACCAAAGCATCTGCAAATAAGCATGAAAAATGACCCTTGCTGGGGTCAACAAATCAGTTTGTGGTTTGGTTAGGTTTGCTGGAGAAGGGCAACAATGGTTCTTATCTTCTCATTCATTGTTCCTTCACATAATAACATGCGATTCGGTGTGTAGTGGTTATCACGTCGGCCTGGTAGGTCGTAGAAGGTCCTGGGTTCTACCCCAAGTGAAAGCATTTCTTTAAAAAAATTAATGTGTGGTTGTGCCCGTTCCTTTCCACCTTTTTTTTTTCTTTTATTTATTTTTTTTTTTTTTTTGNGAAATGTTAGGGTCGGAAATGTTAGGGTCGGAAATGTTAGGGTCGGAAATGTTAGGGTCGGAAATGTTAGGGTCGGAAATGTTAGGGTCGGAAATGTTAGGGTCGGAAATGTTAGGGTCGGAAATGTTAGGGTCGGAAATGTTAGGGTCGGAAATGTTAGGGTCGGAAATGTTAGGGTCGAAAATGTTAGGGTCGAAAATGTTAGGGTCGGAAATGTTAGGGTCGGAAATGTTAGGGTCGGAAAATCACAGTTTATGGTTGGCAAGCTAGGGTGTTGAAGGTTTGTGGGCTGGTAGATAACCGTAGTGCGAATATCTTGAGACCAATAAAGCGTCCATTGATGCTCTCTACCAACGTTTACTCACGTTGTTTTGATTTCTTCGTGCTGTAGTTTGTGTCCGTTATTTCTTCCTTTCTTTGCACCATCCATGAGCAAATCTGCGGCGTAATCTACTCAGTAATAAACATTGCTCTTAAGCGCGTCTGTCAGTCAGTGTGTCATTGCTCGTATCTTTTAATACGCCAATACATCTGTATGTTTGTAGAGGTTTTTTTAAACATTTGACGGCATGCTATTTCATTTTCTCACCTGTTTGATCATTTTTTGTGTTATTTGTTTTGTTTGGTGGTCTTCTTCCACTGATACGATCGTAGTAGTCACCAGAGCCGGAGGTTTGTTGGCACTGTTGCCATGATCACCCTGTGGAACTAAAGGGAAATAACTGTTTTTCTGAGCACAAACTCGATTATATAAGTATTGTTGCCTCCCTTATTTTACTACATAACTATCACTTGAAGGGTATGAAACTACTGAGTATTATTACTGTAATTTGATATTGTATCCTTACGCCTGTATTTTTTAAACCGATTTGGTCAATGGACATTTAGTTGTATTTTAAAGTAATTATCTCTAATAATATTTACTTAATATGTTTTTAAATTTTATGAAGCCGAACATTGTATACAGTGCTGTCAGCATTTTGTTTTTCAGCGTAGATCTAGGTGGGGTTTTCTCGACCACGTCTAGGCTTCTAAGTGTTTTACTGCAACAACAAAAAAAAGCCATAATCTAGTTTTTTCAAATAGTAAATATACGATGTGAAAGTATAAAAATAAATAAATATGAGCAGTTAACATCCTAAATTAATTCGATTTGAAACATTCTCATTTTTATTAAATCCTTCATATTCACTTGTGGTGTTTGAGCCCGTGCGACTGACCGATCGTGCGTGCTTGCTTGCCGAAAAAACTTTGGATCAATTTTTAACCCATTTCCTCGTAAGCTAGTGAGCTGAAATTTTGCAGACAGACAGACTCATGCCAATGATAAAAATTATGTATCAAAATTTCAGATAAATCGAATGGACTGTATTTGAATTATTGAATTTGTAAATTATTTCATTTATCTCTATGTATCATGTTAATATAGAGTGTTGTGGTGCGTATTATGTTCCACAACCTTTCATGTCACGCAATAAGGTGAGGATTACATTGACATTACTTTTAAAAAATATATTCACGATCGTTGCGCATTATATTAAACTAGAATTTAAAATTTTCGGATTGTTTTGTCCTGCGTATTATTATGAACATCCTTATAGTTAAGTCTCGTATATAAAGGATTTATAGTCAAAAACTTGGTTTTTTACAGGTTTTTAAAAATTAAATATGAAATAAGGCTTTTAGGGGGCGAGAGAGATTTGGGACATATTTTAGGGGGCCCTTATTTGTCGTGACGACATGTGACAAAGGGAGAGGGTAGAAATCGGCCAAAATGGTGTCCTCGTCATTTAGGGCCCACCCCCTATTGCGGATTAAGGGGGCTAAACGGGCTATAGCCAGGGCCCCCGATGGTTTTGAAGCCCCCAAACGTTTCATATTTTATAATAAATGTATAGGATTGTTTACACGAAACCTTTAAAATATCACAAATTAAATAAATTAATATCTGGATAAATTGCCGTTCAATTAGCAACTTTACAAAGTTCGCATTGATATATTAGACGTCCTTAGTTGATAACATAGCATCCAGCAGATCATGACTATTGCAATTTCATTCGTCAATATAGTAGCCCAATTACATATTATATTTTAAATGTAAATAAAATAATATTTTTGTTGAAATAATTCGTTTGTGTGTTTTTTTTTTTTTTTTTTTATTTTTTTTTAAAGATTTGCATGGCTTCCTCTGCATAAACGAATTAATCCTTTTTTCAAAACTATGCTATGTAATAAAAGGCAATTTTTTTGTCCGGCCATCGATAGCGATTGGTCCCTCAAACTCCTACAGACTGCCACAGCCAATCAGAAAAATTAAATATCATTTCCATATTGAACGAGTCTACGTTGACGTTCAAAGCGAGGTTTTTTTTTTTTTTTTTTGTGCATTATTTTTTCCAAGACTTTATTTTGATCGATACGTGTTGGGATTTATAGTCAAAAACTTTGCTTTTACAGGTTATCTATTTTAACTATAATGAATAGTATTTTTGACGTGATGCACATTTATGGCCGGTCAAGACGACTGTTGGAGGTAAGGTACAACATGCCACCGAAACGACAGTGGAACGTCCTTGGACTGGCTTTGTTGCTCGTATGATAATAATATACCGTGTTTTTCGATTCTTTTATTGATATTTATAATGAGTAGCAATAATAATAAAAACAAGGTCATGTTGATCATTGTATCATAACAATTTTATTCTCAAGTGTTAGCAAACACGCTCTCTATGCTTTGAAAGTGTTTTATCGCATGAAAAACAGTTAATATGTTTTATGTCATTAAGTGTACTTCCGATAACAGACAGACATTGTTATTGTTATTGCCTAAGCTAAAGCCAACAAACACATACACGTTTTCTTTCTTTCCGTCGGGTATTCGGGCGTGGAATGGGTTGCCTGAAGAAACCAGGAAAGCCAACACTTAATCATCTTTTAAAACTCTAGTAAGAATACAGACTAAACACAAACCATAGAAATACGTAGGACGCAATAATCTTCTGTACAGAAGGAGCGTCTGTAACATATAAGATAAGATAGGATATTCCATTCACCTCACCTCCTTTATTATTTTCTGTAGTCAGGATAACTTGTACCAGGGGGTCAATTATACAATTTCCAACACACAAGCAAACACATAAAAACATACACACACACACACGTATCTATTAATCTTGTTCACTTAATAAAATGAAACGTTGTAAGCCTCATTTAGGCGCCTTTATATCGGTGCCTCTGACAATTGTACCACCCTCCCCCCCCCCTTTTTTTTTGATACTCCTGATGGAACATGCCTTTGTCAATTATTTGTGAAATTTTATTTTAAAAATAAGTTAACTTTAGACTAACCAAATGTGATATGTTCTTTTATTGTTAATTGTTCCACAAAAATGTTCGTCATTTTAGTATTTTTTTTCCTGTATTGTATTAAGCAGTTTATGACAATATCCCCGTGATTTCCTGTCTATAATTATGTACTAATAAATTGCTATGTATTTGAATAAAGGATTTATCTTTTAACTGTATCAATTGTTCCAGCAGTCAAGCTCTCAGTTATACACACAAATCTATATTTTATACAATGCGTTTCCTGGAAGAGTCAGAGGTATTGAGGGAAGAGGACCAGGAGTCAACGCCATCGTCCTTTGAGGACGGACGGATGCCATAATACATATCTTTCCTCCATAAAGTTAATTCCAAACTCGACAAATAAATAGTGACATCTTTATGGTCATTCCCTGGATTGTTCTTAAATTAGACAGCCGGTACTATTGAAGTAGTTGGGTTCTTGGTGGTTCCTAATAATCTGAAAATATTTCTTCCAATTTTGAATCACAATGCGGTAGACTTCTTTCTGATACAGAGTGGCTGTAATGACAGACAGCGCTGATTGGTCGAACCTGGTCAAGCAAATGACGTCAATGATTAATTTCTTACAAGAAATTAAAAGAGTAATATTATTAAAACTATGAATATTTATACATATAAAGAGATCAGTGCCGGCCCTAAATGTAATAAGAAAAATAATAAATATGGAAAGATTCTTTTGCAAGGCCCCCACTATTGATAATGCTAATCGGAGGCCCTAAGCGGCTGGCTAATTTGAATATGCCTGAAGCCGGCCCTGAAGAGATAGATGAAGAGAGATTGAGGACGAATGGGCACAAAGAAGATAAAGTGAATGACAGACAGGCAGCCTGACTGATAACTGAATGGATGGAAGGATGGATGATGGGTGGAAGCTAGAAAATGGCTTGTGCTTAGACCATGTTCAGCGACCAACAACAAACCCTTGTGATGATTTGACAAACAAACGTACACAGATATATATGCATTCATATATATTTTAAAGTTGTGTGATGTCAACCGAGTTGTTGTACCTGTGGCACTGGCCATAGTGTGTGGCTTTCTTGGGGCAATAATGAGACTTGTGAGAATCCCTGGGGCACATGCAGTACTTTTCCATGGCACACCTGGCCCATGGCTCCATCACGAGTCTCTGGACGAATGGGTCATTTTTGTAGACACCAATGCCGCTCATTATTTCCGGATACTGATTGAAAGCACAGTGTGTTTGGTTCATGTAGTCAAACATCTATAATAAAAAATAATAATAATAATAAATACATAACATGTTGGCGTTCATATAAAATACCGTAAATTCAAATAAATATTAGAAAAACTATAATTGGAAGATTATATTTTAAAGAAAAAATGGGAGATTAATAATTTGAGGCGGCAAAGGTGTTTTTTTTTAAGAAAGCACAATAACCAAATAGATCTACACATAATTTTTTTTAAGTACTGAAAACCCAGTAAAACAGATAATCATTTCACAAAAAATAAAAGGTTGGTTATCTAATTATTGATAATACGACTACCAAGTCGATCAGACAAGTGGAGGGGTCGGCAACCTGCCGCTAGCGAGCCGCATGCAGCTCTTACGATCTCAAGATATGGCTCTCCAATTCAATGCGCAAATATTCATAATTATATTATTTCATTTTCAAAACTCATGTTAGTTGGTCTTTAAAAATTGGCCAAATCTCTAAATAGAAATTTTTGGCTCTTCCGTCTCAAAAGGTTGCCGGTCCTTAGTGCTTGTCGACAAAAGCAATGTGGTAACGTTTTGAACAGCCGCCGCTCATGTCAGCCCCCGTTCGACTTCTTATTCATGGAAAGCCCCATAATTCCGAGAGAAAAACACCATAGTAAATAAATATGAATACATTTATTTTGACTTGAGGGTCCCGGACAATGAGACTCACGGACCCGTGCCGACCCGTGGCCCATGGGTTTATGACCACTGATCATATATTTTTTTACTTAATTTTAATGCGCAATAATCTATGTTTGTATTGCTTGTGGTGAGGTCTAACGGTTTCCGTAGTGTGTGTCGGTATTTGTGTATGGCTTTGTGTCGGTGTTTGTGTGTGACTGTGTGTCGGTGTTTGTGACTGTGTGTCGGTGTTTGTGACTGTGTGTCCGTGTTTGTGTGTGACTGTGAATCGGTGTTTGTGTGTGACTGTGTGTCGGTGTTTTGTGTGTGACTGTTTGCTCTGTAAAATAAAGGCCTCCGGAAGTTAGCGTATTTCTTAACTGTCTGAATTTTGGTGAATGTAACGATATTTTAATAGGTTGAGGAGGCTTTATCTAATTTTAAGAACCCGAAAAAACTATGCGGAGCATGAAATTATTAACACAACTATATTATATGAATACACGGCTGTAACGCTGTGTTCAACGTAGCAAATAGTCGAATTCCAAGAATCAGGTATTTAATTAATGAATTAAAATTTTATTGTTCATTTTTGACAAATTAACCATTAATTTCATGAATTAGTTGCTAATTTCGATTAAAGCTAAACATCTGAAGGGAAGTAACAAAAACAGGTAATTGACATTTTTAAAAAAAATTGTTTATAGATATTTCCGTTTTCTCAAAGACCTCGAAAAAATAATTATTTAAATTTTTTAAACTGCTATGGCCTGTTGTACTAAGTTCCTTATCGATACAGATCCTGTGAACTGGACAATTATATTTATTGTTAATATGTTTTTAATGAATAGGAAAAAAAGTATAAATATTTTCTTACTTTTAATCGAATTTTTATCAATTAAATTATTTTCATCAATAACATTTTTAGCGATATTTTAAGGATTAATCAAGAAATTATTAATTTATTTCCGCAGCCCTTAATATAGATAGATAGATGGATAGTTAGATAGATAGATAGATAGATAGATAGATAGACAGACAGACAGACAGACAGACAGACAGACAGACAGACAGACAGACAGACAGACAGACAGACAGACGGACGGACGGACGGATGGATGGATGGATGGATAGATAGTGAGAGAGAGAGAGAGAGAGAGTTAGATATAGATATAGATATAAATGTACATATATATATTAACGATTTTAAAAATTTGTACGCTAATCAGGGAAAAGTGTTATGGATTAATTTCAATAAATTTTATTTTTATAACGCATATATAAATATCCATTAAAGTTGCGATTCATTATTTCGCGAAATTGGTTAAGTCGCGAAAATTCCATGACTATCATATTTTGTGACGTAACACACCAAATTCTTTCTGATTTGCAAGAAATAAGGAAGAAATATTTTTTTATGGACGTATCAACGTCTCAATAAATAATAATAATGCAGAGGAAAAGTAACAGAAAATGTAAATTAATAATAAATTGGAGAAAATAAATATTGTAAATATCATCTTCAATTTTAACCGATAATCGACTAAATAATAATTAATTTCCGCATCCCTAATATATATAGGTAAAAATATACAACATTACTTTAACAAAACAATTTAACAGCGAACCTCTGGTAGTGTTTGATGCGCGACCGGCTCTCCCCAATCTTTCCTCATCAGCTGTAAGCCATGAGTTTGCGCCCTTCCAAAGAATGTGTGAGCTCCCTTGAAGAAACGAATGGAAGCGTCCTGCCAGACGGCATATTTACGGGCTCTATACAAACTGGCCTGTTATGGTATCAAGAACAATATTTGATATGAAAGGGAGATTTTACATAAATTTATCACAACAACTGGTCAGTTTTGTTATTGAAGAGAACAAGGCAATAGAGTTTTCATTGACAACCTCGAACTTAAAACTTGCGGAGTGTCAAACAGTTCATAATTTCATTATATTCATAACTTACTTTATTTTTATATATGTATATGTGCAATTAATGTTTGTGTGCATGGATTTAAGTTCAGCCATACCTCCTATCCTTGGACTCAATTATCTACACTACATTTAGTAACATAATGGGATTGTTATGTATATAAGTCATTAATCCTGAGACTGGACGTTGGTATGGCAGGGGCATGGTGGTCGAGCAGTATACCCTTTCCTAGCGTATCGAGAGTCATGGGTTCGAAATTCCAATTTTTTACATAGATAGGAAAAAGATTGTGTCACAGAATCCCATCATAGCAATGACCTGTGAACATGCCAGAACACTAAGACATAGCCTGTGGGACACTGTGGGTTCTTATCAGAAAGTAGGACGCAGCTATCTCCTAATAAAAAAATGGCGCTAAATTTCATTAATCCGATATCAAAGCAATCACGTGATCCAGAGGCACTCATTTTCAAATAGAAAATAGGGCTTTAATTATGGGCGGGGGCAAAGCTTTCTGTGACGACATATGAAATGGGCTAAAAATGTGTCTAAATCACTTTACGTCATTTATGGACGGTCCTTAATATTGCAGATAGTAAGTTTACACTTTTCCTCTGACGTACCCGAATTACAATTGGTTTCATTTATGGACGGCACTTAATATTGCAGATAGTAAGTTTACATACTTTTCCTCTGACATACCCGAATTACAATTGGTTTCCACATATAACAGCGTCGATCCTGGTGGATAAGTCCAAATTTTTCAAAAGGGAAACTGATAACTTGACATCGACAACATTTCTCCATCTGTAGAAGTACAGAAAGAAACACGAAAATAAGCATGGTGCAAAAAATGTGTAAATGAGTGATTGGCGAGTGTCCATATCGGCAGTGGTTGATTGATGGGAGCAAGATGATAAAGTGGTTTTATACAACTTTCAAAGAAAAGTTGTTTTTTCAGCCAAGGTGAAAAATGTCATTATAATACATTTCAATAAAGAAATTAATTCAACGCTTTAAATCGATTAAACTGAGTGAAAAACAAACAAATAAAGCATTCAAAAATTGTATTTCTTTAAATGGTTAAAATATATACAATAAAATATAGTCAAAAAAATTATTTGAAACATATTTCTAACAAAAACAAATTCTTTTTTATCTTTTGAAGGCATTTAAATTGTAAATTGAATTAATCCATTGATGATGCTATTGTTTTAAATGTATCTTACTATAGTAACATTTGGGGACATATAATTCCATTTCCAATATATAAAAGGGTTATCAGTCAAAAAAGTTTTCTTCAGTATAGCAGGTCTGTGAGATAGATATCTCTCTATGACAAATCTATATTACTATATCTCACAGTATAACAGGTCTGTGTTACTATATCTTTCTGTATAAAAGTCTATGTTACTATATATCACTGTATAACAGGTATGTATTACTATATCTCAATGTACAACAGGTCAAGTGGACTGTATATATCTGTATAACAGGTCTGTATTACTGTAGCTCACAATAGAACGGATACATTGGACTGTATGTCACCGATAGAACAAGTCAATAAGACTGTATGTCTCCGATAGAACAAGTCAATAAGACTGTATGTCACCGATAGAACAAGTCAATAAGACTGTATGTCACCGATACAACAAGTCAATAAGACTGTATGTCACCGATAGAACAAGTCAATAAGACTGTAAGACGCTGTTGGACCAGGTCTAGATAATTGCATTTCACTGCTAAAATTCCACCATCCCGCATTATCTATTAGCCAGTCTACCACTGGCTGGCAAATTTCTTGACTGGATTATAGAATATTTTTAGGATATTTAGGACACGTGATATTTATTCTAAGCCAATTTTATAACTGGATCAAATGACATAATTATATTTCGACACTATGTAAACCAAGGTATCATTTATTAACCCGATCTCAAAACAGAAAACTAGATCGACGAGACAGTTTTTAAAATATATTCATGTGAGGAAAAGTTCATTAACTTATCTTTGATACAACAGTTCTCTCTTTGCCTACTTTCAATGAATCTGACATCTTTAGTACATCTCTATGAATATATTCGACTTACATCTCGTCGTTGGCTGGCCGTTAGCCCAAGGTCCCACATGACCATCGTGAAGTTGTTCAACTCTGGGAAGACGTTTTCGTGGAGTTTGTGGAAGAGGGCCTGAACCTCATCGTAGTGGTCACTCGTGGCAGCGGTGAGGAGGATGACGTCACTCTCAGGGATCTGTTGTCCGAGAGAATAAATGAGGTCATTCTGCTGGTCAGTAAGGGTTGTTTTGGGGGATCCCAGCAAACTTTCAACTCTTGATGTGACGTCATCGCTGAGTTGGTTGCCACAATTTGGATCTACACACGCCCATACTGGACAAAGATATTATTGGCGGTGAGAAAATGATTATTACGTACTTTCTTTCACTGTAGAAACAAAATTGTTTTGTTAATATTATAAAATAAATAAAAATCTACATAAATCAAAGTGACAACGTTCTTTTAGTCCTAATTAAAAATCTCTGATATTTCTTCACGGATTTTGTGAAATGTTGACATAAGGCTTCATTCGAAAACGTGTTTAATGTTTTTTTTTTATATATTTACAATGTCTTATCCTATTGGTCAAGGGCTAATAATGTCATTATTATGAGCTATAGAAATGAAATGCGTACGATAGTGGTTACAACAGTCTAAATTAGTTCTTATATAATTTTTCGACGAAAAGGATATTTCTAACTAGACCTCTGTTGTTGTTTTGTTTTGGTGTTTTTTTTGTTGGTTTTTTTGTTGTTGTTGTTGTTGTTTTTCTTTATTTTGTTTTTTTTTTCTTTGTTGTTGTTTTTACGCCGCCTTGGTCTCCCCTGTGAAACATGGATCTTTGCAACATCATGCGGCTTGCAGTGAAAAGTGCTGATGAAAAAAGTACTAGCAGCAGAAATATTGAGAGCACCTTACAAAAAGTAATCGTTTTCTCGCATTCCTGTGATGCCAACAAATATGCCATTAAAATAAAAAGATTGATTTCTTGTTTGAAATCACCAAGAACAATGCCCAAAGACCAATCTTTGGATTCGTGTGATTTAGACCTAGACATGAACTGCATCTCACTATGCCATTCATTTGGTGCAAGTTCTAGTCGGTAGAGCTGACAATATCCATATCTGCACAGACAAAGGACAAAATACACAAATCCTTTAAACTGTTTGATTCACTCCCCACCGACCGTACACAAAACGTGATTCTTGGAGTTTGGAGTCACGCTGCCTAGATAGCTACTAAATGAATGACATTTAAGATGGCAGATATGGCCCTGAGTCACTAAGACTCTTGAAGGTCCCTTCGGGGAACCCTCCGTCAGCTCTTACCTGTCTACCAAGAGGAGCTAACCGAGAGGAACACCTGGGCAGGGTTAGGTTCGCTCGAAGCTCATTGGCCTGCCTCTCAAGGGAGTTACCTACCAGAAGGGAGGTTGTGGATTTTTCCTACTTCGACCCGGCATTGCTGCGGGGCCCCAACGGCACAGGTTACGGGATTAACAAGCTGGGACTGTCGAAAGATAGGGGGAAACTTTTACTGTAGCCCTCCCAGGTGGTGCTGGCAACTGCAGTACCCAACCACATAGTGTATGGGAACGTTTCCTCAGAGGTGACGTCCGACCAAGTAGTTCACGGAACTTCTAGTATGTAATGGCCCACCTGGTGCTAACCAGTGCCACTCACTGATATAACTAGAAGGAGGACGAAATGGTCGCTTCTGCTGACACGAACGTCAACGGGTGCAATGGTTTTCTTCATCGACAGGGGCACACTCCACCATGGTTGCTTTCGTCTACGTTCCGTACAGCGAGTGTAATCATCTGTCTAGCCCCCTAGCAAGCCCTAACCAGACTTCGACATTCCAGGTTGGGACTGTTAGTTTCGGATTTCGCGTACCCTGCTCATCCGGGGACCACGTTAAGGTCAGCCCCTTCCGCCGGACTAGATGTCTACCATCACTTTCTATTTCATAGAAACGTTAGTCGTGGCCTAAAACGCGAGAAACTGTGTCATTGAGTTACAGAAGAACAAGATATTATCAAAAGATGGACCGAATACTGTTCTGAGCTGTACAATGAAGACTCCAGTGCTCAATTGCCCGACGTCAACTAACACAGACATGCATTCTATTCTCCGTGATGAGGTGGAGCTGGCTGTGTGAAAACTGAAAAAGGGGAAATCGGCTGGAGCAGAAAACATCCCAGGCGAACTGATTCAGGCAGGACGTGACCCAGTAATAAACATTCTAACCAACATGTGCAACAAGATCTGGCAGACAGGAGAAAGGCCAACACCCTGGACACAATCGCTGGTTATTACGCTCCCAAAAAAGGGTAAGCTTCAGATGTGTCAGATTTACCGTACAATAAGCCTGATAAGTCATCCCAACAAAGTCATGCTTATGATAATATAAACAGACTGAAACCACAAGCACAGCAAATCATTGCAGAAGAACAGGCAGGGTTCAGAGCAGGAAGTAGCACAACGGAGCAAATCTTCAACCTGCGAGTGCTCTGTGAAAAACATCTCCAAAACCAGAGCGACCTCTTTCATGTCTTCATAGACTTTAAAAAGGTGTTCGACTGAGTCTGGCATGCGGCACTGTGGGCAACTATGCACAAATTCAATATTAATGCTAACCTTATTGCAGTGATAAAGAACCTGTACAACAGAGCAACCAGCGCAGCACTCTAAAATTATGACAGATGTGCTAGAAAACAATGTCGGATCGGTCAGCATCTGAGGGAGAACTATAATTAACCTACGCTTCGCCGATGATATAGACGGCCTAGCTAAGAGAATTCCTTGCAAAGCTAGAGAAGACAACAAAGGCCTATGGCATGGAAATCAATGCAGAGAAGACCAAGGACATGGCAAACAGTAAATTCACAAGTGAAATTCGGATAAACGAGCAAAAACTCGAGGAGGTCCCTAACTTTAAATATCTAGGGGCTATAATATCCGATGAAGGCTCAAAGCCAGAAATTCTTGCCAGAATGGCCCAAACAACTGCAGCATTAAGCAAACTTAAACACATCTGGCAAAGCAAGGAGCTCTCCGTGAGATCAAAAATATATATATGTCAGATAAAGATACATCTAATACAAAGAAGAATGTTCATCTCTGAATCTCTACTCACAGGTTGGTCCTTTACATGTGGTGTCTACAACGTACTTGTGAGCGTCTGATTTCTGTTGGAGTTGTCCTTGTAACCAGGCAATCACTTGTGTTAGGTTCAGGTCGCGCCCATCATCGATAGCACTAGGAAAATCTGTTCGTTCAGAAAAAAGTTGCCATACAACGCGGTTAATATTAAGTATTAAAGAAAACTAATTGAGTTACTGTGTAATTTAGAGCCGAAATTCAGGTTAATGAACGGATAGGCGTCATAATGGATAATATATGTTAATATCCTGGCTCCTTGCTGGGATACAGCGCTATATAAATTATCATTTTATTATTATTATTATTATAACATAAACCTTGAATAACTTAGGGACTATTGAAGTAATAAATCATGGATAAAGGAATGTATTCAACTTGGATATAAATACGTGGAATGACTTCGATAATAAGGGCTTTTGAAGTAAATTTACTAATTGGTCGACAAAACAACGTTTGCAATTAATGTGGAACAATAATAAATTTAAAATAGAGCTTCAGTATTTTACGATTAATTTTGGATTAACCATTAATCGAATTTTGAATTTCCGACCATCAATGATATTCCAGCAGCAATAGGAAAGCATATGTCTGTATGGTTGTGAATTGCCCGATATAAGTCACTGACAACATATAAATTAAATAAATTTACACAAGGACAAATCATTTGTGTAACGGCCATAATTTAATCAACTTAACATGCTAATATTTTAATGTTAATAAAGGTAACCATATTACTTCTACTATACCAATGTATGTTTTGTAGAGATTCTTTTTGATAATATTTTAAGGCATGCTCTATCAATTTCCTCACCTGGTCTTTTAATTGTGATGTTATTTTCTGCGTCAGAATCAGGTGTTTGATAGTCGCCTGCCACTGATACATTCGTAGTATCCACCAGGCCAAGAGGTGTGTTGGTACTGTTGTCAATGTCATCCCCTGGAACTGAAGTTAGATAACCCTTTGATTTCCTTAAAACAAACTCAATTACACGCCTGGTTAATTCCCTTATGTCACTTGTAACTGTATACTAACTTTTTTCAGTTGGAGCCTATGAAACCCCTGGATGATTTTATTGTTATCAGATACTTTATCCTTACTCCTTTATTCTAAAAAATCGTGTGGACAGCAAGCATCAAATGTTGTTTTGTTTTTTCGTAAATTAATTATATTACACTTTGTAGTTTTAAAATTATATGTACGTTACAAATAAGCTTTACATTATGTTTTACTGCATTTGAAAAGTGTGATGAGTCAGTTTGAATTACATCGGCTTTGATGTAAGGATTATGTGTAGATCTACTGTGTTTGTGAGGGCGAATTTTTCGACACGTTTTATAGAATGCAACACATTCTCAAAAATGTGTCATGCAATTCAAAAACTTTCTTTATCTCTTATTTTACATGTCATCGGTGTAAATAAAAGTGTACATGATGTTAAAATCTATGTACACGGTGTTGAAATCTATGTACACGATGTTGAAATGTCTCCTTTTTATTTTTTTAAATTTTGTGAAAGGTTGTGTGAGTCTGGTACACGCACAGATTTACTGGTACCTTCATCGTGTCCGCTTTTATTTGCATCTTGACCAGATTGTTTCCCGTTTGTATTTTAAAGTTCAAGAGTAAAATCTATACTAATAAAAGGGAAAGCCCTGACTGACACACTCACTCACTGATTCATCACAAATTCTTCAACTTCCCATGTAGGTAGAAGCATGAAACTTTGCGAAGTTGTTGGTTACCCTCTCACAACGATAATAAGCTAAAAAGAATTTTTAAAATCTCGCTCCAATGGGGCCAAAAACATTTTTTCCCTCATATGCGCTCTACAAAATTTGAAAATCACCAATTTTCCTATTTCCCGTGTAGGTAGAAGCATGAAACTTTGGAATTTTTGAGTACATGTTCCCGACGATAATTTGAACTAAAAGGTTATATTTCCCACTCATGGGGGCCGGGGCCCATAAAACATTTTTTTCCTTATATGAGATATATAAAAATTGAAAATCACTAATTCTCCTATTTCCCGTATAGGTAGAAGCATGAAACTTTTGAAATTTTTTTGACCACAATTGGCAAAAAATAATGTTAAAATTCCCTCTCATGGAAGACCGGGTGCCCAAATATAGTTTTTCTTCTATTAAAAACCGACTCCTCACTAATTCTCTAATTTTCCGTGTAGGTAGGAGCATGAAACTTTGGGAAGTTCTTAATTACCCTTTCATGACGAAAGTCGGTGTAAAAGAATTTTGAAATATACACTCTTGGCGGCCGGGGCCCCAAAAACTTTTTTTTTCTTATATGAAATTTATAAAAATTGAAAATCTGTAATTCTCTTTTTTCCTGTGTAGGTAGACAAGGAAAAATAATTATCTAAATTCTAAAAATTACCACTCATGTGTGCCGGTGGCCCAAAACCTTTTTTTTTCCACTCAAATGGGCTATATGAAACTGAATCAACGCTAATTCTCCAAGTTTCCGTGTAGGTAGAAGCTTGAAACTTAGGAAAGTTATTGAATACCCCCTCTTCCCGCGATGCTAAGATTAAATCACCCCTAACTAGGGTGACGATTGCCGAAATATAGTTTTTTTCCCATTATTAGTTTTATAAAAATAAAAAAAAAGACGCATCTTTAAATCACCAAGTTCTTGTGTGCGTAGAAGCCTGAATGGTTGAAGTTAATATATTTAGTTTATCCATCTTGATTAAGATTAAAATCAATAGGTGTTTTGAATTGGTGTTACGCGGGTTCTCAACGCTAACCGAAATCCTAATTTCCGCAGCAAAGCGCGGGTAAATTGCTAGTTACTTATAAACTGTAATGTGTAATCCGTGGCTTAAGTCGAGTTTATTCAAGTGAATCTTACCCCTAGGTTATAAAACATCGCACATCGTATGTGCTTTAAGGACTGTCATGAGATGCAAAATGTTGAATTTTTATTTTGTTAAGTAATTTTTATAATGTTGATTTAACAAGTTGTTGTTTTTTCTATTGCATAGATCAGTGTTTCTCAACCTGTTGTCAATGGACCACTAGTGGTCCACAGATGTCCCTTGTGGTCCACGAGCAAAGAGTAAAGTTTTTTTTTTTAATTTAAATTAAAACACGAAAAGGTTTACATTTTGACAAAGTGTAAATTTATTGTATAAGACTAGAATAACTTCAACTGTACAAGTGACATTTGTTCGTTACAAATAGAGTAATTACAATATTTCCATTTAATATCGCTTTTGGAGCACGCAAACCGTAGCACATTAGTATAGTTTTACTAACATTTGTACTAGTAACTAGTTATATACAAAGAATAATTACATATAAATTTCCAGCAAGGTAGTAGCACAATTTTCAGTAGTGGTCGCGGCTACGACAAAAATTAACAAGTGGTCCTTAAATCTCAAAAGGTTGAGAACCACTGGAATAGATAATACATATTTACATTACTAGCTCTCCTAAACTTAAACATCTAACAACCGTTTTCAAAATGTATATTTTTTTCTAATGTGAAGTTTTACTAAATCTATACCAAAGCCAAAACAATGTTAAAAAATAAGCTGCTATCATCTACTATCAAGTTAGCCAAATCAAAGTACAGAAATATGATGACTTACAGAGACCAAAGTTTGTAGTTCGCAGAGCGAAGCTAAAAATTAGCACGGTCCCAATAACAGAAGCGAGAAGTAATCCTCCAAAAACAGAAAATTTGCCTGCACAGAAATAAGTTTATAATAAAATATCGATTACAAAATCACATTTTACAACATCTAATTCATGTATAAAGTAAGTCACTTAATTTGGGAATTTTTTTAGCGATATACAATAACAATTTTAAAAAAGATTGTTTAAATCCAAAACAGAGCATACGTGTGTGTGTGAAGATTGTTGGGGGTAAATTCGAAAACGTGTTAATCTTGAGCCCTAAAATTAACTCAGGTACTTTTAACTGCATATAAGATAATTAAATAATTAACTGAAAAACGCAAATGTATATGATCATTTGATAACATAATTTATATCACAGAATTT
Source organism: Radix auricularia (assembly GCA_002072015.1). Classification (NCBI taxonomy): domain Eukaryota; kingdom Metazoa; phylum Mollusca; class Gastropoda; family Lymnaeidae; genus Radix; species Radix auricularia. The sequence goes on along the minus strand of MUZC01000404.1, from coordinate 53,879 downwards.
TGAAGTGAAAGGAAAAGCACTTACTTGTTTTTCCCATGGAAGCCAGGCTTAAACGTGATAATGATGAAACATAATATCGGAATATTTTAAAAGAATGTATTTGTTATAATGGGACCTGCTTTGGGCGTGGAAGTGTGTGTGCCACTGTTTACCTCGGCTCTGTGAATTGAGGTCATGGAGGATCTTTTGAATAGAATTTCGGTCACGGAGACCGATCATGCTATCTTAGATTGCAGAGACTTCTACACGGCATTCAAAAACAAGACTTGCATAATTCAATGGTTTAAATAATATGAGGAAATGATACAAAGAAGTTGTAGATAAGTGTTTTATAGTGAAGTTGTAGAGTATTGTTATATAGTGGAGTTGTAGAGTAGTGTTATATAGTGGAGTTGTAGAGAAGTGTTATATAGTGGAGTTGTGTAGAGTATTGTTATATAGTGGAGTTGTAGAGTAGTGTTATATAGTGGAGTTGTAGAGAAGTGTTATATAGTGGAGTTGTAGAGTAGTGTTATATAGTGGAGTTGTAGAGTGGTGCTGAAGGGGCCGTACATAAAGTGCATCGCACTCCGGGGAGGGGGGCGATGTAAGTGTGGCAACTTGTGACAGTAAGGAGGGGGTCTTGCCATTTGTCACGTCAGGATGTTTTCTCTATTTAATTTAAAAGTTGTTTGTCGTTTTTATAAATGAATACCCACACACAAAAAATGACTCGGAGTGATAGAGATTTGAACTGTTACACCTTATAGAATTTTAATCTGTGCCATCTAATTTTAATTACCGAGTTTGGTCAAGACGAAATCCATTTACCAAGTAGCCACTGTTTAAAACACCTTTTATAAAAAAAACTATTTTTAAAATAATGCCATTTAGGGCCCCAGTCCTTAATAACGTAAATTGTAAACACTTTTATGTCAGAAATTTTCTTAACTCAACAACTTTATAAAGTTTTATGGCCTTCGATTGAATACAAGAATATGCCCACAGCTTGCATAAGAAAAGTATTAAATTAAAGGTCCCCGGGCCAAACCGGTTGTAAGAAGTAACAAGTTAAAAACACCTATTATTTCAATTTAGATCATAATTGATATTTTAGTTTTCATTGTGTAAATGGAGTAAAATGAAATGGGTAATAAAAAAGTAATTGTTTATGATAAAAATTTAGCCCCCAACCCAAAAAGAAATGAAAGGTATGAGTTTATTGCGTCATAGTATTTTAATATGGGCCATCAAGTTTTTTTGAATCAAGTTTGGTCAAGATCCATCCATTTAAAGGGTAGCAAAAGTTTAATTTAATTTTTATTTATCATATTATGGAAAAACTACATTTTTGGGGGGAGGCCTGACTTTATTTTGAGAGATGCGCTTTCAAAAAATATTTCATTTGTCAAATTACGGTGCGCATATTTTCGTGTACGCATAGTATCCGGATATCACTGTAGTTTGGAATTTTTTTAATGAAATTAATATTAATAAGTTTATAAACAAATATATAAAAAGTTATTTAAAAAACACATAAATGAGCGATGCGCATTGGGATTTATAGTCAAAAACTTTGCTTTTACAAGTGATTTATTTTAACTGTAAAGAATAGTATTTTTGATGTGATGCACATTTATTGCAGGTCAAGACGGCTGTTGGAGGGGCTTTGCTGCTTGTCCTGTGTAATAAAATGCAATTTTTTTTTTTGCGGTCATCGATAGTGATTGGTCCCTCAACTCCTATAGACTCCCATAGCCAATTAGAAAATCATGTTAAGCCTGGTCCCTATTGGAACTCAGGACGTGTTAGCGCATTTTCGTATTATGTTTCAGTACTTATGTTAGATATCAGCATTATGTAGTTATCAGTAATTGTGTTTAGATTTTAGACATATTTTTATGAATTTTCTTGTGTAATGAATATACCTGACATTTTTTAAATTTAAAAGTCATTTCTTTACATTTTAAAAAAAATTTATTTTCTCTTTAATCTAACTACAAGTCACCACAAATGATGACGTAAAACTCTCTAAACTTTTACACATATTCTAATGACGTCAACAAAAAAAAAAAAAAAAACTAATTCTTTTGCACGCCTTCGCACCACTCTTGAATGCTTGAAAAATGATGTATTCGACTTCCGGCAATGGCGGCCGTTCCCTGCGCCAGTGTTACCTCTCGATTCGCAAAGTTTTTTGGTAGTTTTAACGGGGTTTTTTAACGGATCGAGTAACTGAGTGTTGATGCTCAAATGGCAGGTCAGGACATACAAAAAACATATATACATCATGGGTCTAGGACTTATGGATGCTGTGATCAAAGGTGATGACAGACGGACAAAACGGGTGCAATAGCGCATTCGACTTCTCGAAAATGCGCTAAAAAAAATATTTTTTTTTTAAATATTGAACGAGTTTACGCGGACGTTCAATGCAAGTTATTTTTTGTGCAGTAATTTTTTTCCCAAGACTTTCTTTTTCTTTAGCGTGCTCTTTCAAAAATATTTTATTAGTCCAACTACGATGCGCATATCTTCGCGTACGCATATTAAATTGAGCTGTTGCTTTTTTACGGGTACTTTCTTCATTTGATAGAGAAGTTTTTAAAAAGTCATTACAATTGTCAAACGATGCAAGGGTTTTTTTTTTTTTTGTTTTTTTTTTAACGTGTAAATGAAGTTGTGAATTTTGTTAAATTCTTTTGTGATACATATTTGGTCATTATTTAAAAAATCTAATTCTAAGTCTTCAATAACTGTGTGAATTTTACGTGGAAAACGACGGTCCAAGCAAATATTTCTAATATAGAGATATAATTATACACACATATAATTATCGAAATTTTCGCCAGTCTCCGTAGTCGATAATTACTTATCGCAGATCCGAATAGTATCTGGATATCAGTGTAGTAAAAAAAAAATTTAATAAAATTAAATGAATGTGAGTGTATTTATTTTTAAAAAATATATAAAAGTTTTTTAAAAAAAACAATAAACCAGAAATGAGTGGTACGCGTTGGGATTTATCGTTTTTAAGGGTTATAACTACAATGATAGCATTTTTGACATGATGCACTTTTATGGCCGGTTGAGACGACTGTTGGGGGGATGTACAACGTGCCACCGAAACGACGGCGGAACGTCCTTGGAAGGGCTTTGTTGCTCGTATGTAATAATCTACCAAAATTGTGTGGTATAACCTCCCTCTACTATTATATGCCCAAGATCAGTATAAAATAGATGAATTATTTCCCCTGAAGTAAAAAAATATATAAATAATAAATTAAAAAAGCATGGTTGAATATACAGTCTTTGCTGTCTTCCAAAATTATATATAAACCATCGACAAGCTAGTTCAAATAATATAAGAACCATCGACAAGCTAGTTCAAATAATATAACAATCATCGACAAGCTAATTCAAATTACATAAGTAAGAACTATCGACAAGCTAGTTCAAATTATATAAGAACCATCGACAAGCTAGTTCATTTTCTTTTCTTTTTTTTTCACTTCATATCTATTCCCACATAATTTTCAATATGATTGCATATAATTAACGCGGTCGGTGGCAATAGTCCTTAATATCATTAATGAAAACAAAGGACATGAAGATTTGAACATGCGCTTCGTTAAGTGGCAATAGAATGTAAAACATGAGATGCGAGAACAGAACTCTCGCTTATATAGTTAGTGTCTTGACTGGCGCGTTGTGTTTACATTAGCAGCCCGTGTAAGACCTCTATTTTGTATCGTCTGTATGTTGTACGTGATGCTACATCGTCTCAAATTTTACCCAGGTTTATACTGAACAGGAAGAAAATAACATGTATTTTTTTTCTTTCAGGAAAATTAAGCTGGCTATCTAATCACAACATCAAATCTCGGTTCTATTTTTGATAACCCTGTGGAATATGTGTAGATGATTCATCTTAGCACCATTAGCGCAGCGGAGATAAAATAATTCTCATTGAAAAGATGCAATGCTTGCCCGTGGGACTTTCAACTCAGGAATTGATTTTAGAGTTTTCCTTTCCTAAGCGGAGTTACCAGAAAAAAAAATAGCGCATCTCATGCACGATATACATCAGGGGGTGTTGTAGAGCGCGGTCCTCAATCCATACGTTATCAATTGAAAATGTGTTTTTGTAATCACTTACAAACACAACAATCACATCAAATGATTATCCTTATAATGAGGGCATCGTGCAACGACCACATATTTTCCGGTTACTAATTTTATCTGCACGTTAAAAATAGTAAATAATAGATAAGCTCTTTTATATAACCCCTTTTGAGTCCATGGAGGACTATGGGACAAGATAGGTAGCGTTCACAAGTTTCATTGAGCCAACACTAACGAGCGGGTGATTTTGTGGCTAGCACAATGCCCCGGTGTCATGACAGCACAGAGGCTCGTACCAGTGACTCTCTTTTGCCTCGGTTCGGCAGTTTAGCGCGCTACCGCTATAAACTATTTTAGATTTTATATTTTAAGAAAACCCTGATCATTAAAAAGCACGTTATGTCGTCAAGCTCGAAATTATTTTAAAAAATTAAAATTCGAGTTGATTTTAACAATTGAATGATGTTTGCAAAGTGGATATTTTTAAAGTTATAAGTTTGAATTAAAACTATTAGCAATGCACAATATTTGGCAACTCTGACAAATTGATGTGTGAAAAAAATCATTCAAAAAATCATCAAAATATATTCACTATATACAACTCTTTATCCCCAAACATTATTATCATTATTTCCCTTTCCAAAAGACTTAAAAAATGAAAACGCACTAACACCATAGACCAGATGGTCGGCGGAATTAGTAGAATTCCGCAATAATGAGAGAGATAGGAAGATACGATTAAAATTTAGGGATGCGGAAATTAATGATTAATCGATTAATCGTTTAAAAAATTATTGATTAAAATGTAAGTTTTTTAATGTATTTATTATTTAATATTTTTTGTTATTTACACACTTTTCCCTCGTATTAGTATCATTTATTTAGACATGCATACCTAAACAAAAAGGTTTTTATTCATTATTTCTTGCATATCAGGGCGAACTTGCAGTGTTACGTCATAAAAATCGGGAGCCATGGAATTACCGCGACATAAACGATTTCGCGAAATAATGAATCACGACTTACCGGGATCTATATGTGCGTTACAGAAAATATAATTAATCGACATTTAAATCCATAAATTTTTACAGATTATTCAACAACAAAAATTTTATAAGTACCAGCCCTATTAAAATTATATTTGTTTTTGACATTTGGCAACATGGTACATGGTCTTTGTAATGGAGAAACAGCTCTCTTATTATTTCAATACTAGAGGCTGACATGAGTCTATGCCTTGGCACTTTGGCCTATTCGTCTATTTTAAAAATATAAATCCACGTAACATGAATTACCCTTACCCAGAGGATTAGACTCGTGGTGCTACCCAAACACGACTTCCTTACGGAGCTTTTAAATTGCTGGTTTGTGTTCTCAGGTGGAAAACTTGTCTGGCGGCAATATTTCCTGATAATTAATTACTTTACCGATATTTTGCTATCGTGACTAGGCTGTTTTGAATATCAAATTGCTTCTACAATCAAGGCATTAAACAAAGTGTTACATATAATTAGGGTTTGGTGTAAAGATTAAAAGTTGCAGACAGTGAAGAACCAAGAGTAAATTAGTAATTATACACAAAGCAATTAATTTTAATTTAGAAATACAACACAAAGATAACTTAATAGAACCCTCAGATATACAAAAGGATAAAAACACCTTACTTATTCTGTATACAAGAACAAACACATACAAGTTTTCTTTCTTCCCTTCCGATATTTGGGCATGGAATGGGTTGCCTGAAGAAACCAGGAAAGCCAACATTTTATCATCAATTAAAACTCTAATAAGAATACAGGACTAAACACAAACCACAGATAAATGTAGGATGCAATAATCTCCTGTTCAGAAGGAGCGTCTATAACTTATAAGATAAGATAAGACCCACCTCGCAGCCGCTGATACCAATTACAAACCCGCGCCCTTTCCATCTGTTATGTTCGTTAACACGTGTTAATCGTGGAAAATGATTGCAATAAGACTTACAACATTGTCATTATTTAAAGTTATTGAATAAATTATTTACTACCGCCACCTAGCGGAAATGAACCCTCAAGCTACGTAACACTCGTATGACCAGACTGAACGTTACGTTATTGTTGACATTATTTTTAAATGTTCGGTTTACTGTAGTTTTCGTTTATGAGTTTCATCTATTTCCTCCATCATTTTTGAGATAAGGCGTTTCTCAAAAGTAGTGAAGCAGAAAGATAGTCCGAGCTGAAAGTCAACCATACAGAAATCGATGCATTCTTTAAACTCTTCCGCCAACCTCAAAACATCATATTCAGTCTAAAAACGGGCCTTAACAAACTTAGGCAGCACATGTTCCGCAAACTTCGATTTTGAGAAACCGAAATGTGCCCCTGCGGATCAGATGCAGAGAACGCGGAACACGTGGTGCAAAACTGACTGCCCTCTGTACCACCATACCCGAATTTGGCCCCAGGAAGCTACCCTCCACGATCAACTGTATGGTGCTCACAAAGATGTTGTGTACTTTCTCTGTCCCCAGTTTAATCTGTGTTCACTAAGATATTGTGTACTTTTTCTGTCCCCAGTTTAATCTGTGTTCACTAAGATATTGTGTACTTTCTCTGTCCCCAGTTTAATCTGTGTTCACTAAGATATTGTGTACTTTCTCTTTCCCCAGTTTAATCTGTGTTCACTAAGATATTGTCTACTCTCTCTGTCCCCAGTTTAATCTGTGTTCACTAAGATATTGTGTATTCTCTCTGTCGGTAGTTTAATCTGTGTTCACTAAGATATTGTCTACTCTCTCTGTCCCCAGTTTAATCTATTTCACTAAGATATTGTCTACTCTCTCTGTCCCCAGTTTAATCTGTGTTCACTAAGATATTGTGTACTCTCTCTGTCCCCAGTTTAATCTGTGTTCACTAAGATATTGTGTACTCTCTCTGTCCCCAGTTTAGGCTAATCTGTGTTCACTAAGATATTGTGTATTGTAATCTGCCCCCTACGCCGTTCCATCAGTGTACAGTACACTGAGATATAGTACACATGAGTTCTCTGCTATAGCTCCATCTGTGTTTTTATTTCAGCACCGAAGACAAAGCTGTAGAGAAACACGATCTTGTAGTGTCAGAATGGTAAACACACTTGACGTTGGGGTAAAAAACAACATGACACGTCATCAAACAAGCTCGTGGCAGATCTCAGGCACTTGAAGACCAGCTTCTGTAACTGAGTCCCATTTACGCTTGCCAGCTAAGCACATCTATATTTATAAATATTGCAGATCAGACGAAAGTTTGGATAAAATTAGCCCATCTAAATTTGTCATTTCCTTGCAAGAAAAACGCCTGCTAAATTCACGTGACATGGTACTCATTCAAGAAACCCACTTTATAATAGTGTCCATCAAATCTAACTTCTAGGAAATCTATTTATATCGTCTTTTGAGTAAAGCGCTAGTGCTATGTTTACTTATACGTATCTAGAGAGCTACTATTTATAATCTCGTTAGGAATGTTTTCGTCTTTTGCTCTAAAGGGTGCCTTGTTATGTTGTTAGGATGAAATGAAATCCAGATAATATCATCCCCACCTGCTCTCCTTTCCCATATCATACTTCTGAATCTTTATCAATTATTTCTCTATTTAAAAAAATAAACACACAACTAAGTGTCAATCCCCTCCCTAATAATCATCAGAAACCCATCTTCCGGCCCACAATCATCAGTAACCCATCGTCCGGCCCACAATCATCAGTAACCCATCGTCCGGCCCACAATTCAGTAACCCATCTTCCGGCCCACAATCATCAGTAACCCATCTTCCTGCCCACAATCATCAGTAACCCATCTTCCTGCCCACAATCATCAGTAACCCATCTTCCGGCCCACAATCATCAGTAACCCATATTGCTGCCGACAATCATCAGCATCGCATCTGCCGGCCCACAATCATCAACAACCCATCTTCTGGCCCACAATAATCAGTTACCCATCTTTCTGCCCACAATCATCAGTAACCCATCTTGCGGCCCACAATCATCAACAACCCATCATCCGTCCCACAATCATCAACAACCCATCCTCCGTCCGACAATCATCAACAACCCATCTTCCAGCCCACAATCATCAACAACCCATCCTCCGTCCCACAATCATCAACAACCCATCTTCCGGCCCACAATCATCAACAACCCATCCTCCGTCCCACAATCATCAACAACCCATCTTCCAGCCCGCAATCATCAGTAACATGACATTTCTAGGCCAAAAACCGAAATGACTGTTAAGGAGATCACCACCATTCATCCCAGCAAGTTCTACTTGAGCCTTTCATCTAATCCCACTACGCCATGATTGTCAAAAAAAACGATGTTCTTGTGTTTTTCTCTTATCCTTTCCTTTTTCTGGCCAACTATCAGCCTACCCCTATCCTCTCCGCTGAATGTATGACTCATGGTCACGTGACGTGCTTTTGGGTGAGTCCCAAAGCTAATCGATAATCAGAACTTGGCCCATTCTTGGGAAGAAGTGTGTAATGTCTTAATGAAAAATACGCAAAACATTAACACAAGGCAATGAGTTGTTATAACCACGGGGATGGGGTAGCTAGGGAGTGGACAAAATCAAAAGACCTCTCCTTGTTAGACTATATTATTAAAAAGGGGGGGGGGGGAGAAGGCGGAGGAGGACAGGTAGAATTGTTTATTTTTCATTGTTAGAAAATAATTTTTGTCAGTGTACAGATGAGCCTTGTCATGTGTCTATAAACACTCTAGCTACATCTCATTTAACGGACATACTAGCTACGCCTCTGACATTTAACATTCTAGCTTCGCCACTTAGAGTTAACATTCTAGCATCGCCTCTTACATTTAACATTCTAGCTTCGCCACTTAGGGTTAACATTCTAGCTTCGTCTCTGACATTTAACATTCTAGCATCGCCTCTGACATTTAACATTCTAGCTTCGCCTCTGACATTTAACTTTCTAGCATCGCCTCTGACATTTAACATTCTAGCTTCTTCTCTGACATTTAACATTCTAGCTTCGCCTCTGACATTTAACATTCTAGCGACAACTCTCATTGCTGGCATTCAGACTACGCCCCGGACAGTCGATATTCTAGCAACGCCTTTGGTGACGTTCATACTTTTCTGGATTTAAATTAGACGACTAATTAGGGCCGATCTAAGGGCCCCTGAAACCTATGCGGCCGCAGTGGGCCCCGTGCTTTCATAGGCCACGCCTATCTTAATTTTGATTTAATATCTATATTAATATTAATTACTTATCTCTACCCAAACTGTGCCAAAAGCTATCCGTATTGTATACTAAGCCGCATAGGGAACCGCAAGTGTTAAGACCGGCCCTGGGTCTAATGTGGACATATCTTCAATGATACAATGGATTCATCATTAGCTTGTAATAGCTTCTGATTATCAAACAGAAACAATATGATTTTTAAAAAAAATCTTTTCTGGGATGCCTGTTGGGTTATTTGACCAAAAGAGCACTGCTACAAGTGATTCTTGGTCAGCATATTATTGTGTTGTTAGAGAGCAAGGATCTCTTCCTGAAATCAAAGATTCGACTAATGCGCTCTCTGGCGATGTCGGTCTTTTTGAATGGTTGTGAGTATTGAACGCTCACTGCTGACCTCCAAAGAAGAATCAATGCGCTATATATATAGATGAGATGTTTTCCTAAGGTACTAAACATCTCCTACACAGCGCACATCACGAACGAAGCGGTCCGCAATAAGATAAGTGCTGTCATTGGCCCTTACGAGGACCTTCTCAACGCAATTAAAAAGAGGGCATTACGATGGTACGGACACGTGACAAGATCTGCAGGTCTCTCAAAGACCATAATGCAAGGCACAGTCCAGGGAAGAAGAAAAATAGGCAGACAAAGGAAGAGATGGGAGGACGATATATCAAAGAGTGGACCTTTTAGCGACTCCCAAAAGGCAGCGCAGAGATACATCATGGCATGAGATTGTGTGCCGTTCACAATGGTGCCCAACGACGGGCTAAGAGACAGTTCATTTCAGAGAGTTGCCTCAGTTTCAGGGCTATATCAAAGGAGTAAGGTGGGGTGGGTATGGTAATAGGGAAACCATTTTCAAAAAAATTGTAACTAGTTATGACACTTTTAGTGATTCGTTACAATTTTATTTTTAAAAATTCCTTAGTCAAAGTGCACGAAACTCGTTTTAAATGCACCACTTCGGCAACATGACCAGTCTGTGGAGACGTAGATTAGAAGAGAGAGTCATCTTGGTATATCTGGTTGTCTTATAAAAAAAAAAGTGGTTGTTTAAAATAGTTTTTTGTCTGCTAATTAACTACTTGATGTGATAGATATTGCGTATTAATTTTTAAAAATAATTTTTAAAAATAATTTTATTAATTTTTTGAAATACAAACATCGACAAAAAGATTTCATTTGTTCAAATCCAAGAGTTGAATTCATCGTTACATCCCCACCCCACCCCTCACGAACAATGTTTTCCCTCTAAACTCTATGTAACAAGGTCTAAAATCTCTCAGACCGGAAAACGTCATAACTCATAGTGTAATGTTACTATTTTTAGACAACAATTTAGCGTAATTTAACAATGTTTAAGCATAAACACAAAGAATCAATGCGTTCTTAAAATTTGTTAGCCTAGTAAAATCACGAAACATTTTTTTTTTGTTATTCAAGTCCAGTAAACTGTCTTAATTTAACGAAAAATAAACAAATAGCCGATAAGAGTCTTCCTCTCAATAAACCTACATTCCAACAAATTTATTCATATCTTTTGTTACATTTCTCCACCTTAAACCCCGGATAATTCTATTAATAGATTTCCGCCATTATATGACAAGGGCTTTAGACTAACATACACTTTTCTCGAATGCTAAAAAATGAGGGAATATCAATAATCCCCTCTCCTGACGTCACTTCAACATTTTCTGCCTTGAATGAAAGCCACGCAGCCGAGACCCAACGCGCACCTCTCTCTTTCCCCCGCGTCTGCAGTTTCAAGCCCTCGTCATCCAGCCCCTCACAGCCCAGATGTCAATTTTTTTCACCCCTCACCCTCCTTATTTGTGTTGTACTCGCACAGAAACAAACCACGTGATCGCTTTGTGAGGAGTTTTGGTGTGGTGTTTTTTTTCTCCGTTAATTTTTATAATTTTTTTTTACATTGGATTCTTCTATTTTTTCAAATGTTTCTGTTAAATAGCCGAAACACTTGAGTGAGGAGTAGAACGGAGGCTCTGTGACCCGAGTAAACAGTTACCATGGAGATACGCATTCAGCAAATTGTGATCTTACTTGGATTTATAGCCTTGTTACAGATTGCCGCTACGGGTGAGTAATAACAGAGAAAAGGCGCCGTAATGGTATAACAGGGTCGGTAACTCTATAGGTCTATAGTTGTCTTTGCGGTCTGGGGAGGAGATGGAAGAAACCAGATCTTCAGTGTATGCTTAAGAAAATCAGTCTCCGACCACAGGAAGGGGGGAGGGGTATACGTATTTTATTTAGTTTTTACTATATGTGACCACCCGACAACGATCGCTTCGAAGACAGAAGATTTAACATTCAGGCGTTATTAAATGTGCGGCCCGTGCCAGTGTGAGTTGTCCGTGTCAGGGTGAGTTGGGCGTGTCACTGTGAGTTAGCCGTGTCAGTGTGAGTTGTCCGTATCAGTGGGATTTAGCCGTGTCAGTGTGAGTTGTCCATATCAGTGGGATTTAGCCGTGTCTGTGTGAGTTCAGCGTGTCAGTGTGAGTTAGCCGTGTCAGTGTGAGTTGTCCGTATCAGTGTGAGTTGTCCATATCAGTGGGATTTAGCCGTGTCAGTGTGAGTTGTCCATATCAGTCGTATTTAGCCGTGTCAGTGTGAGTTGTCCATATCAGTGGTATTTAGCCGTGTCAGTGTGAGTTGTCCGTATCAGTGTGAGTTGTCCGTATAAGTGGGATTTAGCCGTGTCATTGTGAGTTGTCCATATCAGTGGGATTTAGCCGTGTCAGTGTGAGCTGGCCGTGTCATTGGGTCATGTTAATGGGCAATTCTTTGTACGTATTGTGTATTCGGTTTTTCACGTTTTGGTTTAATGATTGTGTTGGCTGTAGATTAAGTGTTCTATCTGAGGGCAGATACATGCAGTCAGCCTTGTCAATAAATATAAACAACATATAAAAGCCCAAGTCATTGGCTCCGTAATCCGTAACGCTGAGGGGCATAATACAACAGTCCATAGCAGTTTTATTTTTAAAAAAAGAAAGATATCATTTTGGTTTAGAGATCAACAGAGCATGTGGTGTTTCAAGCCGTAAAATAGTATATGCTGTCATAGTAGAGCTGTATATAATATATTTTTTATAGCCATACAAATTAAGCCATTCTAAACATTTTTTCAAAGCTTCAAAGAAATCAAACGCGACACCATTAGTTCGTAAGGAATTTTTTTTTTTTTTTTTTTGCTGTTTCTTTTTTTTTTTTTAAACTTATTCACTTATTCTGGCATCTCAGTTCTATTCTATGTAATGTATGATGATGTTTCATCTCAACTCTACTCTATGCGATATATTATCTTAGTTCTACTCTATGTGATATATTATCTCAGTTCTACTCTATGTGATATATTATCTCATTTCTATCATGTATGATGCATAAACTCAGTTCTATTCTGTATCAAATAGTATCTAATTTATATTCTATGTATTATCTCAGTTTTAATTGATATGATATATTTTCACAGTTATAATAGGGGTTACCGGGCTTCGGCTGCGGCAAATCCAGAATCTGGCCATTTTATAACATTCCGGCTTCGACTTCGGGTCCGGGTTTCACTTCATAATCCGCCAAAATGCGTTTCCGGGCGAATTTCAAAAAATGTTAATCCAGTGAACCCTTAGTTTTAATCTAATACATATATTATTGCATTATTAATCTATATGATATATCATCTAAGTTTTATTCTATATTGTATATTATCTCAGTTCTTTTCTACGTGATATTATACCTCATTTCTGCCACCCTCTCATTGCTTCGTGTTGACAAGCAGCCCTATACCCTCTGCCCATGTTGCTTAGTTATACCCTCTCTTTGCCTCATAATGACACGCCATCCCTGCTTTCCCTTTTGATTAAAATATTAATGAGCTAAAAACGCGATGAAAGGTTTGTAACTTTTCGTGAACTCCCCTTACGAGATCAATACGATGTTATCCCACCAAAATGTTTTGGTTCTGAGAGTTCTGAGAATGCCCGTCGTGGCTGATAGCCTCTTTTTCTCTTGGACTCTGTCTGATCACGTGCCAGATGTGCAATTACTTGTAATATTCTAATTAACAGCCTGGACGGTCCGCCTATTAGTTGTACACGATCAGCTATATACATGCTGCTTGCATCTGGCCCAGATTTGAAGAACTGATTAGTGTAACAATTATTATCCCTGTTATTGTATCTTATATTACGCAGTATTTTAGCAAGCAGCAACTTGATGAGGTATAAAACATTCTGGGGGCTTGATGTCACTGACATCCTCACGCTAACTCGGTCATGTCAAACAGCAAAAACACACTGGGTGTGGCGCCAAGCAAGGGCGAAGAGTTAAATGTTGTTGTAAATGAACGAAATAAAAATAACCATTTTAAATGTAACTGGATGTTTCATGTGTTCACAGAGGATTGTCAGAAGTTAAGATTTACGCTCGTTATATCCTTGCGGCAGAGGCGTAACTACGACTTGACATCGGGGCAGTTGTCAATGGCGCCGAGGGCTAATTCTTCTACAATAATTATTATGGTATTATTTAGTATTTTCCTATTTCTCACGGGCGCTAAAATGAATTAGCCAAGGGCGCGGAAAACCCAGTTTTGCTTCTGCATGTTCGTCTCAATGATTAACCTTTAAATATTCAAATTTAACGCAGTTTATTGATTGTATCGTTAATGGCTAGTAAACGCTAAGAAATCATTAAAACCGATCACTTTGTTACAGATAAGCTGCAAAGTTTCTGTTTATAAAAGTACATATTTTTTAAATGTACTTATAGCTTCGGTTCCCCCCTAATTTTGCCTCAGCCGCCTAACCAGTAGCGTGACCAGGGTTGGTGTCACACAGTGCGGTAGATTATGGTGTAACTCCCTAACGACTTACGTCATATTAAGCCTTCCCCCGAGTCTTCCAGAGTTTAAAAAACGGTTGCATACACAAGTTGAACTTTTGAAGACACCCTTTGTGGTGGTGTTACGCGGTGTGGGTCCGCATCACCCGCACCCCTCACCACCAAGTGACGCCCCTGGCACAAACATGTTTCAAGTTCATTAACTGCACATGGGACAAATGAACGCAGAAAACATTTCATGTTCACATTAAAACTCAAGCGTTTGTCCATCCACCATGGGCGCTAGAGTTTGTTGTACTTCTGTGTGAAGTTAGAATAACAGTATCGGCAGTCACGGTAGTCATGGGGGCTTTATTTCTATTTATAGCGATGTTTTATCTCATCGTCATGGGGTCAGTGGCTGTGTGACCAAACGTTTATTTGCTCAGGTCATTTTATAACAAGTAACTTAGGGACCGTTAAGGGGTGCACTTGGGCCAGGTTTGTCTAGACACCATCCAAATGAGAACTGGACACCATCCAAAGGGAGAACTGGATACCATCCAAAGGGAGAACTGGACATCATCCAAGGGAGGACTGAACATGATCCAAGGGATGACTGGACAACATCCAAAGGATGACTGGACATCATCCAAGGGAGAATAGGACATCATCCAAGGGATGACTGGACAACATCCAAGGGATCACTGGACACCATCATAGGGAGAGGTGGACACTATTCCTTGAGGGAGTGTTAGACACCCTTCAGGGAGTGCTAGACGCCGCTGTCAACGAGTACTTTACGAATCCGTCATTAAGTCTTGCACACTGCCAACCCTACATAAAAATATGTTTGAAACAAATTGTTGGTGTATAACTTAAGTGGAGACATCCAGGTCAGAGTGGCTAAAAGTTGTGCACGTCATTTGGCCGGATGGTCTCCGTAGTGTCACATGACAAGGTAACAAAACTCAGTTGTTGACAGTCATGGGGCCTAAAAAAATTCAAGGAAAATCTAGGGCCTATGACATATCAGGGTGAGTCAGGGGCCTATAACATATCACAGTGACTCAGAGGCCTATGACTTTCCAAGTAAATTATGGATATCTCAGAGAAACTTTGAGTCCATGGGGAATACAATGAAAACGATTGTTTAATAGTATAGCCCATTTTCTATTAAGATTAAACTTTTTTTCTTACTAATACTGTGCTAAATTAAATAGATAATTATTTAGTAATAATTCTTAGAATGCATTAGGTTCAAACTTAAAACAAGGTTGTTGAAAACTGGACCTGAAGTTTCATTACTGTAACAAAAACCACTTGAAGTCAATGAGGAGAAAGATAAATATAGATCTACGTTTTATTGTTATGAATGTTTTTTTTACAATTATTCTGCAAATAATTTTCCTTTCGACAAATCATCATGAGAACTTTGTAAGCCCTAGGTTTATATTTGTCACTAAAAGGAAGTTTTGTGTGCGTGTGTAATTTTGTAACGTAAATGTTTAAAAATATTTTGACCAAAGTAGATAATTGTAACAATAAGATACCCCCCTTTTCCGCCCCTCTAAGTTGAAGAAGACTGAGGATTTTTATTATCCTGCGAATTCTGACTTCTCGAATATGCCAAAAAATACAACCAAGAGACTTGAGATTTGCTCTCCCCTGGATTTTTTAGCTGGAATATTTGTTCCACTGCTTAATAATACTAACATATATGTATAAATAACTGAATAACTAGCTAATCTTAGGCTTGTTAATCAATAGTTCAATAGCCCAGCTTCAAAGACACTTTAAGTTTTCCTGTTTTGACCGGTTGTTATGTCTGAATTCGTAGCCAATGTACTATCCTTTATTCTTATATCTATTATAAAGGTTACTACAAAAAAAGCAACTGCTTAAGATCAGGGGAAAGTAACCCTGAGGTAGCAGCTCATATGTGGTTTTGGAGACCGCTGCACGTCAAAAAGTAAATGAAAGTAAACAAAGAGAATAACAGTCGTGACAAACCGACCCCAGCGCGAATGGCGGCTAAGTGGGTAGTAGAAAGTCTTCACAAATCTGTGTGTAACTTCAGCCCAAGCCACTGGAGAAGCCGTTGACAGGAGAATCCAAATATTGTTACCAAAAAAATTCCCACTTGAGCCCAGGCTCTGACCTCTAGGGCTGCGGGCGATGTGAATGATACCAGGCCCGTGTGTGTGCACATTCACATACGCCAGGTCCAAGGCTGATGTCAAAACCATCGATGGCTCCACCCCTACCAGCCCGATGGGGGATGGGGAGGGGAAGGGGGGAAATCGGTTGTCTAAAAATAGTAGCACGAGTCATTAAGGTGGTTCACAGGTAGATGAAAGGACTTTTGACGTCAGGTAACCAGATTAGAGACAACCTGCTTCCCGTGAAAGGTGTTTTTAACTGTCAGTCTACCTCAAAATGTGGGTGAAATACTTATACTTAAGCCGCGCATAATTTAATTACTAAATACTGAAATAACTAATTAAACCGTAGTTTTAAGCAGTTATTCCTTTTCCCTTCATATTTCTTTAAACATCCAAATTTTCCTAAGCCAACAACATTTCCTAATGCATCCGTAATTTGAAATCTATCCATACTTCTATTAATGTATCCATATTTCCCTATCCATCTCTATTCCGTAATCCCTATTTTCAACTCCATTCTTTTTTTTTCCTTTTTGAAACAATACATGTATCTTAGCAAGGTATGTGAGGGTCTGACAGGACACAAAACAAAAAACGTTTAGGTAAAAAGCCTTCCTCAACGAACTAATAGACGCACGCTAATAAAACTAATACGATAAAATGAAAACTTCGCTGAATTGTTATCAAAACCGAAAAGCTAAGGCTGACATTTTCCTAATCCCCTCAATTTTTTTTTTTAAATTTTCTAATCAATTTTCTGCTTCGAACCACCCAAAACTCTTAATGAATATTTATAACAAGGAGTAACTTGGCAAAATATTGCGTAATTGGTTTTGTATAACTGTTTTCCCCATAATAAAGATCTAAGTAACTTATTATTTCCTAGTTGTTAGTTACATGTTCACCTTCTTCTTGAATTGTAAACAATCGAGGGCTCAATAATGATAAGAATTAAACTAAATTTTAGTTAATTTAAATGAGTATGCGCAGTTATCACCACGAGTGGCTTGAGTCAATTTAAGAAACATGTCCTTTTTAATTTTAATTTTCAGTAGATACGATCCGAGGCGTAGCATATGCTGCAGACTTACTCATCAGTAGGTCAAAGAAATGGTGAGCGGACACAAACAGCAGCACGAAAAAAAAATGAAAACAACGCGAGTGAACCTCGGGGCGACCGCCGACGCATTGTTGATCTCGAGACATGCGCACTGCGGTTGTTGTTACGACCCCTCCCCACCCTGCACCACCCTCGCTTGCCAACTATAAACTGTAATTGGTCAACCCTAGCGAGCTCGGGGTCATTCGTCATACTTACTTGCCCACCTCCTGTCCATGTCCTAATTTCTGGTATTTTAAATATCTATAGATTAATAAGATTTTCAAACATCTGTCTGGTTAGGATGAACTGTACGTATGTGACAGTGGAGAGCTTGAATAGTGCTTCAGTTCAAGAACACAGATTGAAAAAAGCGCCTCAGTGCAAGCTGACATATTGAAAAGTACTTCAGTCAAAAAAGACGGATAAGAACGTACTGAGTCCCACAATAAGACGAAGAGCTCTTCCCACAATTATTTTCAATAATGTTCCTCTGATCCTTTGTTTTTCCCACGCCCCAAATCGTCTTGCTTACAATCAAGACTGACTGACATCTGCTTTAACAAACACGCACCGCTTGGATTTCTCGCTCCCAACCCCCGCACTCCCACCCCTTAAACGGAAACTCACCCAGGCACCCCACCCCCCACACACACCACCATGCACCAGCGACATCAGGTGGCTCCAGTATCATCGGGTCTCTATGTAAGTTATAGAGAATGTAACAGAAAATATTACAATGAATGTTACAGAGAATGTGTTCAACTCACTTCAATCTTTAATTATATGACTGGGAAATAAGTCGCCTTAATTCATATTGGAATCAATGTTGGAATTGAAATAATGGTAAGGTTGAGGCAATGTTGGAATTGAAACTAATAAAGTTAGACGTTGAAAGAATGGTAAAGTCCCTAAACCCAGGTGGAAGCTCCCACTGTCGATCCCTGTACGTAAATAAATCAAAGACTTCATAAAAACAACTTCTATTTTATTTTGGAAAATCATAAAACCTACTTCTTTGTTATTTTTTTTAAATACACATTATTTTACCTTTTAGATTTTAGAACAACTGTAGCCAAATTTCGGCTTGCAAGCCACATGTAGCTCTTCTGTGTTTATGAAAGTTATCCTACAAGGATTACTGGGAGATTTCCAAGCCATGTTTAATTACATATAGTGATTCATTGCAGCTCTCAACAATTTTTTTAAAACATTAAGATGGCTCTCTGTTACTGAAGGTCTGGCCACATATGATTTAGATCATCATTGACCTAAAATGATAACACACATACGCACACGCGCTCACACAGACTTTAAAACTATTTTTTTTTTTTAAAGGGATGAAATTAAATTTCTTTGTATTGCGAGGATATGTTTTAGTCTTCAAACGAATCCTGCAATGACGTCATAATAATCTTATTTTGGGAAGTGTCAAATACTCTCGTATAACTAGATGGCTTGATTAGAGGTCATGAACTTTGAAGTGATCTGTTTATGATACGGTTAATTGTTTTTAAGTATTAATAGTATCACTTCCCTTTTAAAGTGAGATTGTGTTTTTGAAGTAGGGCGTGGCAATAATATCAGTATTATCAGGTGAAATCTCTCTAGCGCAAATCACAAAAATTAAGTAGTTTTGAAAAATTTATTAAATTGTACAATTGTAGTTTTGTGTCCGCCCACACTCTAATTATTTTTGAGTCACTCTCCAAGCCCTGTAGCTTTGCTTTCAACTGAATTTATGACGTTAAATGTACATCAACAAGAGAAACGTGGTATTTTCACGTATAGATTTCTATGCAAAATATTTATCTCAAACTTCTCTCACTTCTAAGAATAAGAAACAAATTGCGCAATCAATAATACCATTCCACCTTATCTGCAGAGCTCCGGTGATTTTTTTATTTTTATTTTAGGAACAACAAAAATAGTCCTCTAAATGACGTCATAGGGTTGACTTTCTCGGTATACATAAATTTAGTGCAAAGGATCAGTGAGTCATTGTTCTAATTTCATGTGGCAGCACTTGTGTGCTTAATTGCTATCACCATTTAGTTTTTACCTACAACTTATTAAAATATCAACTACACCCTGTTCAATAGTGCACACCAACAGCGCCAGTATTTCATGACCACAACCACCAATCCAACATTGATGCATATTTTCAGAATTAATGAAACATCATTTCTTTTAATGATTAACGTAGTTGATGTATTGTCATTTATGTGGTTAGTATGATTTGAATGTTTATTTAATCAAAATATGTGTTGCTATCTCCATATAAAGGGCTGTGAGCCCGGCTCCTGGCTAGGATACAGCGCTATGTAAATTATCATTTGATTATTATTATTATGTTATCAGTTTCCACTTCCACTCCACAAAAAGTAAAGTTCACCAGCCATTAAAAGAAATAGCCAAGCTCACCCCATCCAGTGCGTATATAAAATTAGTTACGCTCCTGGCTTTTAAAAAAAAATGATCCCAAATAAAGGAGACGGATACTGAGGTTAGAGAATTTTTTAATGGCTTACGTATGGGTGACGCCCATACACTTACTTACATTACTCTGTTTTATAGAATCTTTCTGATAGACATACAAAAAATATAAGCACAACCCTAAAGTGATCTTTTATTGATACAGAAATGTTATTTGTTTAGTCTGGTCGAAGTGGTGCATTTCCTGTTTGGTCTTTACAATAAATTTCACGTGTTACCTCTTCACACTGTTAGAAAATTTGTCTAAATTTAATACCACTAAAAAATGTTGAGGAAATGATGAATACGTTTGTGCAAGGAGGGTGTTAAACCCACAATCCTGATGCTCGCTCCCTTGGTTTATCTCCCTTGTCAAACGAAAAACATGTCTTCATTTTTGTTCTAATCTGTTAACATTGTAGACATTGCTTTCCGTTGGCTGAGAACAGGGCGAGATAAGAAATTTATACCTTTGTTTTAAGAAAACCCCCAAAAGCGTTTCTAACTGCTCTACGTAAAGAGTAAAACAAATTTTTAAAAAACCAACCAAAAAAAACAACCTATCGCAAGTTTTTTCAGATGCAGTCAACGATTGTCGAGAATAAAGAGATATCATGTAAATGACATTAAAAGCGGATCCGAGTGCACGCTCCGACCTGCTCCGTGTGAGCGTGGAGTGATGGAGCAAGACCTGACTCCGTGACAATGCGGACGGCTGCTGGCAACGGATCCAGTCTACGAGATACAGATTTACACCCACGTGACCTTTTCGTTTCTGTTCTCTTGTTTCAAGATGGCAATCAAAGCCTCTGTTGTTTTATTGCCATTTTGTCATTGACACCCAACGAAAACACGACAAAAACGGCTTCAATTTTTAATACATAAATCAACTTTCACTTATATTTTCTTGTTCAATGTAGTTCTCACACTGAGATATGGGGTAACTGATCGTGAACCTTTCTTCCCTCCTCCCTTCCCAGACATTAGATGTGAAGTTGTCAAACTCTCTCCGTTGACAAAAGAACGATTCTGGTGAATTTAAATGATTGGGATCGTTAGTATTTTCGAATAATGATAATATCCTATATGACGATTCCTGTGACAGATAGGCGGCTTCATTTGCAGTATTGCTTTTAACTGGCTTTCCAGCCGACAACATGAGAACCGATGAAATAAGCCTGGGGCCCCTCTCACCGATTATGACTTGCAACATCCCCTTACTACAAAGATGACCCGCGATGCAGATAATCAATACATTTTGCCTCTTATAAACTTCGAGATGAAGCGTAATAACAGGGAAACATTCTTGTCCTTGCTCGACCTAGTAAACCCCCAGATTACGCTGTTGAAATTAGTTATGTAGATAGATGGTTGTTTGTGTATGTAGATAGATGGTTGTTTGTGTAGATAGATGGTTGTTTGTGTAGATAGATGGTTGTTTGTGTATGTAGATAGATGGTTGTTTGTGTATGTAGATAGATGGTTGTTTGTGTATGTAGATAGATGTTGTTTGTGTATGTAGATAGATGGTTGTTTTTGTAGATAGATGGTTGTTTGTGTAGATAGATGGTTGTTTGTGTATGTTGATAGATGGTTGTTTGTGTATGTAGATAGATGTTGTTTGTGTACGTAGATAGATGGTTGTTTGTGTATGTAGATACATGGTTGTTTGTGTAGATAGATGGTTGTTTGTGTAGCTTTGACGTACTTATCAGGAGGGTTTCATTTGTTTCTTTTAAAGTTATTTTAACGCAATCCTTAATGCATGTCCTGACTTCAGTTACTACATGTGGAGGGTGTGGGTGGGTAATGAGTTGTTGGGACCTAGAAAACATAAGAAGGGTCAATATAACAATATGTCCCCTTTTAATTCAAACAATAAAAACATTTTAAAAATTGTGTTACAATTGTGTTACAACAGGGTTACAAGTCCAACCTTTTTCTCGTCTGTTCAAATCTATTTTTTTTTAAAGTTTTCAGTTTGTCCCCAATGACAGAATTATTTATTCTTTATTTAGAAGTCTCCGTTTGAAGATCTGGTTGTAAATGTCAGTGAAAAGATTTGCTCACATCCACTTCCCGATGTAACAGCTGTTTGTTGTTTCCTTAACCAACAAGCTTTCAGCTGACACTCGACTGGCTCTGAGAGTTGTTAGCTTGGCGCTTTCTTTGTTGGGAGCAGATGGGTGTTCTGTGGGGCGCCTGTAGGGCGCCAGTATTTTTTAGGGACAATCTGGTGTCACAGGGACGCTCGTGTGTGTCAGACTCTCAGGTGTGTCAGGGTTAGTCAAAAGGGTCAGAGCTCTACGGGAAGAAAAGTTATGTGTGTGTGTGTGTATGTGTGTGTATGTGTGTGTGTGTGTTTTGTGTGTGTGTGTGTGTGTGTGTGTGTGTGTGTGTGTGTGTGTGTGTGTGTGTGTTGACGCATTCAGGCATATCAACACAATATGTGCATGTTTGCTGCCTTAAAAGTAAATCTGTTGAGGACCATAGGCCACTACTGTTGGCAACTAGACTGCTGACTGTAGGCTACCACTGTTGGCAATTAGACTGCTAATTGTAGGTCACTACTTTTGGCCACTAGACTGCTGACTGTAGGCTACCACTATTGACAATTAGACTGCTGACTGTAGGCTACCACTGTTGGCCATTAGACTGCTGACTGTAGACTACTACTGCTGGCCACTAGACTGCTGACTGTAGGCTACCACTATTGACAATTAGACTGCTGACTGTAGGCTACTACAGTTGGCAACTATTTGTAGACTACTAACTTTAAGCCCTAATTTTCACGCCACACACAGAAGCTAAGACCTGTAGGTTATTTAATGCTGGGCTATGAGTCAACGGTGACTCAAAATTTTGTTGACGACCATAATTTCGGGGATCTTCACAACATAAACAGGGCGGACAGTTGACGATGTAAATATTTCCCATGAAGTTGTAAATTGTACCGTTCATCAGTTTTATTTCCCCAGGGAAATGGGATGATAATTCCCCCCTACCCTCGTCTGACAGGTGGGGGTGGGGAAGGGGGTGGGTGTTTCAATCTGGTTGTCTCCTCGGGAGCCAATGATGGGTGTTTCCTCTCCAAACACGTCAACATATTTTCACCATCTGACGACGCCAAGGAATAAGAAGGAAGATAGCAGCACCCTGTTGTTTCAAAGATGTGACAGCGGCCATGACAGATGATGTCTACAAACGATGATTGGTGTGGAAGGTGAGATGACTCAGGGTGGGTTTTTCATGGCGGCCCCCCTCCTCGTGGTCTCCACACCCCTCATACATCAGGCCCTAATCCCACCAGTCTACCTGTGCTGATGAGGTAGCCGCCGCCTTTCACCATTGTGATGGTTCGCAGCGCGATACGTCACGTGATCTTATTGTCGTTTGTCTGCAAAATAAGGGGTAGGACTGCAATCAGGCTTATAAAAAATTAAATGGAAAAGACGTAAACAAGGTAAGGGTTAGCCTGACCGGACGTAACAAAACAGCGAACGTTTCGGCAAAGAGCCTTTTTCAACGAACATACAATACACAAATAAAACGAAAATAACAAATAAAATGAAGAAACTTAGCTGCGGTGGAATCCAAAGTATCCAAAAAAGTGAAACTGAGATGACAGAGTGAATTTATATAGGAAAGCAGAGAGTGGGCGGGGCAAACGCCTAGGTGGTCAGAGAAAAGACAATATTCATCCCATGTGGGGCGAGTGTACCGTGATTTTCTATTAATCTGCTCTCAATCTGGACCCGCGTGGGGGTGTTTGTGCACGAGACAATAGCAGTGACGGCCAGGTCCTTGTCACCCATATGGTCGTGTCCATTGAAGTGACGGGAGACGGGACACTGTTTATCTTGTGTAATCGCCCTAATATGTTCAGACATTCGGCACGACAAAGATCGTCCCGTCTCTCGTATGTATTTCAAAGGACAGCGCTTACACACAATGGTGTAGACAACGTTGCGGCTAGCGCAAGTGAAACCATATTTCTTTGAAAAAGGCTCTTTGCCGAAACGTTCGCTGTTTTGTTACGTCCGGTCAGGCTAACCCTTACCTTGTTTACGTCTTTTCCATTTAATTTTTTGTCGTTTGTCTGGCGGGTCAACAAAATGGACGTGGGAGAAGGCTAATGTGAACGTAGATGGTGGCTAATGTGAACGTAGATGGTGGCTAATGTGAACGTAGATGGTGGCTAATGTGAACGTAGATGGTGACTAATGTGAACATAGATGGTGGCTAATGTGAACATAGATGGTGGCTAATGTGAACATAGATGGAGGCTAATGTGAACATAGATGGAGGCTAATGTGAACATAGATGGAGGCTAATGTGAACATAGGTGGAGGCTAATGTGAACATAGATGGAGGCTAATGTGAACATAGATGGAGGCTAATGTGAACATAGATGGAGGCTAATGTGAACATAGATGGAGGATAATGTGAACATAGATGGAGACTAATGTGAACATAGATGGAGGCTAATGTGAACATAGATGGAGGCTAATGTGAACAGTGAACATAGATGGAGGCTAATGTGAACATAGATGGAGGCTAATGTGAACATAGATGGAGGCTAATGTGAACATAGATGGAGGCTAAAGTGAACATAGATGGAGGCTAATGTGAACGTAGATGGTGGCTAATTTGAAAGAAGGTGGCTGCTAATATGAAATTAGGTGGGGGCTAATGTGAACGTAGGTGGTGTAATATAAAATTGAGCAGTTGTAATGGCAAACTGAATGGTATATAGGTAAATGTGAAGGGCGGGGTTATAGGTCATTAGTAGAATCCAATTTTATTTATTTATATCAATTTATTTAAATATACTTGAACTTACCTTAGATTTATTATTACTTATATGCGGTCTAAATCGAGTGATGTAAAATTTCACACAATCTATTTTCCCAGTGGTATAAAGTCTACTGTACTGCCCCACTGGATTGTGTGCTGTTAGGTTTCATTTCTTTTTACTTTAAACTTCAGCTTTTGTTTTTTCTGTCACTCTACAATCTTCTTGTAGATTTCTCCCAAATTCCACATAATTCTCCGTCTCTCAAACTTTTTCTGGCTGACTCTTCCTTTCATCAATGTCTACCCGTCTCTCACTCCATCCTTCTCGCTATCACACTCTGTCCTTCATCTCTATCTGCCTTTACTTTATCAGTTTTTCACTCATCTATCTCTCTCTCTCTCTCTCTCTCTCTCTCTTTCTCTCCCTCTTTATCTCGTTCTCCGAGTGTGTAGAGTGTATGTGAATGTATTACCTGCACTGTATGCACGCTGTTCAAACACAAAATATCGTTCTAAAAAGACTCAAGAAACCTCTGATAAAATCAAACCAATCTCAGAAACGATGTAAATAAATAAGTTTTATCTCTTCCATTAACCGATTTTTCTTAGGTTTATTTTTCCAACGCGATAATTCTGATCTCGGATTGTCAACCAATTTTTTTCTTTCTTTGTTGAGATGTTATTTTGGTCAAATTTGATCCGCCGTTTAAAGCGCTCTGCCTCGCTGTATGTGTATTAAAATAAAAATCGTTGGTCTTGCACTTGACATCAGAGCCCAGGACATGGACATCGCCCCTGCAAGGTCAGGCGAGTATCTCTGCAACGCCCCTGGAGCACAGATCTCTGCCTTGATGCGGCTACAGGGGGGCACTTTGATCTCAGTTTGTCCTTATGAAGCCCCTCCCTCCCCCCCCCCCCCCCCCAAATACTTGAAAGCCAATGGAGAGCTAATGAGAAAACGTTTTTTGTATGGTGACCATGTCAAGTGATTCGCTATAAATAGCATACTGTGAGGATTATGGAAGGTTCTCGAATAGATAATACCTAGTGGGGGAGGGTAGGGAGGGGCACTGGTCCTATAAAACTATTTTTACGACTTGGTATCGACTGGGAATAATGAAAGTAATCGAGCAGTGATTTATTTTTCTATCAAATGATGATTACAATATATGTCTACAGCGTGCTGATATGTTTGCAGCGCATTATTTTAATCATAGGGGTGTAATGAAATAATCCGTTTTTTTTATCTCTCTTTAATCTGAAATAAATTATCGCGAATCTTACTGTTTGTCTGTTTTTAATAACGTTTTCTATTATCTTGGACAAGGAAGATTAATTTTTTTAAATTATTATTTCAGTTTGATTACTTTAAGTTGGCCAGTGCACTTAATCATTTACAGATGACCTTGATCATTTGCAGATGACATTGGTCATTTACAGACGGCCTTGATTTGTTCCTTTTTAGCGCATTTTCGAGATGTCGAAATCGCTATTGCACCCGTTTTGTCCGTCCGTCCGTCCGTCCGTCTGTCATCACCCTTGATCACAGCATCCATAAGTCCTAGACCCATGATGTATATATGTTTTTTGTATGTCCTGACCTGCCATTTGTGCATCAACACTCAGTTACTTGATCCGTTTAAAAACCCCGTTAAAACTACCAAAAAATATTTCGAATCGAGAGGTAACACTAGCGCAGGGAACGGCCGCCATTGCCGGAAGTCGAATGCACAATTCTTCAAGCATTGAAGAGTGGTGCGAAAGGGTGCAAAATAATTAGTTTTTTTTTTAGTTGACGTCATTAGAATATGTGTAAAAGTTTAGAGAGTTTTACGTCATCATTTGTGGTGACTTGTAGTTGGATTAAAGAGAAAATAATTTTTTTTTTAATGTAAAGAAATGACTTTTAATTTTAAATAAAAAAATGTCAGGTATATTCATTACACAAGAAAATTCATAAAAATATGTCTAAAATCTAAACACAATTACTGATAACTACATAATTCTGATATCTAACATAAGTACTGATACATAATACGAAAATGCGCTAACACGTCCTGAATTCCAATAGGTACCAGGCTTAACATGATTTTTTTAAAAATACTCCCCCACACCAATTCACCGACTTTTTTAAAAATAATATTTTAACTATTACTATTTTTTCCTTGTAAGCTTCTGTCCCGTATTTTTCTATATTTTTTTTCCTTTGTTCACTCCTGACACTAAATGAATGGAAGAACTCCATTTAACTCAACACATTTTCCATTATTAAGATGCAAAATTTAAATCCAAGTAGATACACGGCTTTCGAAATATGAACACCATTGTTAGATATACCACCATTTAGTAAATAAAATTTAATTCTATAACTCCTTTTCATATAATGAATGCCATAATTAAATACACCATCTTTTAATAGGTATAATTTAATTCTATAACTCCTCTTTATATGATGAATGCCATTATTAGATAGGCCACCATTAAGATGGCAAAATTTAGCCATAAAGCGCGGCTTTGTATGATAAATAAGCCGCATAAAAAGTCGATGTATCGTCTGCAAGGGAGTTTGGCGTGTCTTTAGCTGCACGTGCTTACAGGGTTGGAGGGGGGGGCGCTATCTCGTCTGGTCTACACAGCATAGGGTATCATTTGTTCAGATCTGTTAGATCAACGGGGGCTTTTGAAATATCTCATTACTCACGAGGAGATTTGCGACGGGGTGGGGGGAGAGACAAGGGAGGGGATGCCAGTGTTGGTAGAGAAGAAGATAGGCGCATGAAGAAAAATACGTTTCTTTGTCGTGCTAATTCGGATCAATATTGTAAGTGGGGGAGGGGAGAGGTAGAAAGTAGCAGAAAGAACCTTAGTGTATCCCACATTGAAAAGAAGAGACACACAAAAGCAGATATGACTTTCTTGTCTTCAGCTTTGCCCAGAGTTCAGTCTCTCCTCAACTGTATGTTGTCCTCCAATCAGCTCCTTAATGTCTGGCTTCTTCAAAAAATTTAGTCTTGTGTCACCCCCCTTGATGGTGTCACCCGGGGCGGCCCACCCCCACCGCACCCCCTAGCGACGCCACTGCCTCCAATCAGCTGCTTAAAGTCTGGCTTCTCCAAAAATTTGAGTCTTGTGACATTAACCGTTCGCAAAAATTTTATAGTACAAAATTTATATTTGGATATTAAAAAACATTTTGTGCACACATTTTTTTTAAAAATCTTGTTTCACTTTTCGTGTAGATCTATTGTAACTTTCACCCGGGAAAGTTTTTTGGCCGAGTTTTTCCTCTTATTTTTTAAAAAATTGTTTTCAGTTTTTTCTTTTCTTTTGTTTCTGGTTTCTTCCTCCCCGCCCCCCGCCCCCTTTTTTAGTAGTCAGTTCCTTTGCGAATTTTGAAGAGTTTGCATTTTCTGTTAAATCGGGACTCTGGGATTTCTTTTCAAGATCTTAGATTTCTGTAGCCTAAATATCTCAAATGTCTAAAGCAAAACTTGTTTTATTGTCCGTAACAGATATGTCTGAGTGCCTGTAGCCTACATGTTTTGAAGCCTGTAACAAATATGTCCACGTACATGTAGCCTGATGGTCTTAAATCCTATGTGCGACGTGTCTCAAGGAATGAAGTGGACATATCCCAATATTCGTTAGCGCAGACGAATCTTTGGCTACTTCTTGGTCTATGGCTAACCCTAAAGTTAACATTACTTCTTAAGTGGTTCGGTTCTCTGTAAAATTCAAATCAGTAAAGATGCATCGCCTCTAGTTCAACAGGCTTGACTTCTCAAATAATGATCTCTCAAATAAACGGTTCGGAGACCTTCAGGATTTCGTGAAAAACTGACAGGCTGTTCTTGATCTGTATTGCATAGTAATTTTTTTTTTAAATACTTCATTAACCGCGGTCTTCTTAGTCTTAGTGGAGAAGATGGGTTGTGGTCGTGAATGCAATCATCCAAAACGTTTTAGAGACCGTGTCTAAAATCACGCTGCGGTTTTATCTCCAGCCCCCCCACCCCCACCCCACTCACTCTTTGGATCTCTAAGCTCTCAGACGTTGCGTGCACGTTGAGATGCGTTAACTGTTATCTTAATCACATACTGTGAGTGCCTCGGGGACCGGCCTTGGCAAATCTCTGACCTTGCCTCAACGTGCGCTGGTACCAAGTCTCTCACGGTCAAAGCCCTGACCGACTCCCATCTGGCATGCGTCTGCTCACACCAACGCCAGGTCTTAATGAGATGGCTTGATATGAAATTAGCTACTTAACTTTCAGCGCTACGTTTCCCCAGAATGAGAATGAGCAACAAAAAATATGTGCGCAGTAAATACGACTGGAAAAATCTTTCTTGAGAATGTCTTGAGAATCATGCTCTACCTTTTTAAGAGATTTGAATAATTGTATTCTAGCTTTACCAGCTGAAGGAAGTATGTTTTTATACAAAAGATTCTTTATGTCTTAGGATTTTTGTTTATGCCATAAAAACGTCATATCTAATGACGGGATGTTACTATTCTGAGACGCGGATTTCCTAAGAACAAAGTATTTTCATCAAAAACGATATAGCATAAATTTGTAACATGTTTTTGTCTTGATCAAGTCCACTAATGTGGCTTAAATTAACACAGAATCAATGAATATATGACCTAACAGAATACCCGGATATGTCATGACTAACTTAATGAAATTAGTCCAGATTAATAGATATTTAGATTATAGGTGTGCGCCAGAAGAAGACAAGACACATGTAGTCAACATTTCAAACCCGTAACCTTCCATTTCAACAACTGTATCGTTTAGGAATGGTTTATTTTTGTCGTAATTTTCTTTGTTACTTTATTAAATTTATTGTACACAAAACTAAACAAAATGAATATTTTAAGTTTCTTCCTTTTTAAAAAAAATTATTTTTTTTATTTAAATCTTTAAAAGAAGTAGCCTCAATCTGAAAGCTACAATTCCATTTACACTATCAAATACGAGCTATGTCTGAATTCACGAACAAAACAAAACATATTATGTAAACGGATAAACTAGGGGTTTATCAATGGGAAATTCTGAGCTTCTTATCTCGTTATTGGCATCATGGGGCGGGACAAACTGGCAATCACGGAGAGAAACTCGGTTACCTTAAACAAGAGAAAAATAAACAATACTGCGGAGACTTCTCTTTGCCATGGGTAACGGAGGGCTGTGGTGTTGAATGGTGATGTTCATTCTTTGTTGATATTAAACCTCGAACTCTCACGAAGTGATATGGAGAGAGGCTCGTGGGAAAGACGAGCCTCCATTCTTGGGTATAATCAACTCGTCCACAGGGTATGATGTTCTTTTCAAATAATTCCCGATTTTATTATGTCTGTCCCCATTGCCAACAGCCGCTCGTTCTTTTTGTCTGCAACCCCTGCCGCGCCCTTTATCTCGTCAACACACGCACACAAAATGCACACATTAATACATCTAGATGATTAAATTTGATTCAAGATTGACCGGTTTATAAATAATCTGTAATATTTCAAATTGAGCTCAAGCATATCATGAACAGAACGTTATGCTTGTAGTGTTGTTATCTCAGCTGTTTAGGAATACCCAGTGACTTAGATATGGAAATATAGAGGCTTGAGTGTAAATACAAAGTAGGATGTTGAATATTGAATAGAAATTACAGTCTTGAATGTAAAATAAACAGTTGAGTGTTAAAATAATGCAAATCGTTGAGGGTTGAGTGTAAAGCAGAAGTGTTTCTTTGAAGTGACGGTAGAAGTCAGACGTCGATTCACATAGTAAAGTCGTTGTGAAAAGAAATAAAAGTGTTAGCACGGCCGTCCAGAATGTGAGATTGCCAACCGTCCATTAAGCAAATAGACTAAGAGTTATGCTATAATAAACACACCCAAAAAATGGTTTTCTTTACACTTTTTTAAAACATAAGCAAAATGTGCTGGAGCCAACTAAAATGTTTGAAACTAGTCAACATTATTGAAGAAGAGCTTCCAAGACTTAACTCTTCACTGCTGTATCGAACAACGCGCTTGGTAACTGAATGACAGTTTGTCTGCTACCATTACCATCTCAAAGTTACCAGAGTCTCCATGTTACAATCCAGCAGCTGACAAATTATAGGTTGAATGAACACTTCCTCCCCCCCCCCCCCCAAATATTATGTTAACGCAAAAACAAACTTTTAAAAAAAAATATTTTTACAAAATTTGAATGTGCCAGAACACGCTTTTAAAATAATATGATTCAGCTGTTGTAATTCTTACCCAGATAGCTGAAATATAGCCCCGCCATCGCAATAGATTGATATCTTTTAAATCTACAACAAGGGTTGAAATTTGTTACCTGTAATATCATTTCGGCTTTCATTGAGATTAAACGAAAGGGCAGGTGTTGTTCTCAGATAACGGCTCAGGGATGTTCAGGGACAAATGGGCAGAGATAGTTGGAGGCAATGTCGAGGGACAAATGGGCAGAGAGAGGAGCGGGCGAAAAGAGCAAGTTTCAATTGTTGCTTACATGACATTTACAAATGACATTAAATAAATCATCAATTTCCTTGATAGGCTACTCAGTGAGACGATTTTTTTGTGAGATGACAGTCTATAAAGGAAGCCTAGATTATAAAACTTCTTAAACAAACGCTTGCAAGACGATGCGTTATGATTGCAATCAGTTCAACGTCATAAAGACATCTAAATCCTTCGTGTAGTCGCTGCACTAAATGTTTTCTGGTCAAGTCGCTATTTGTTACTTACTTAGTGACGCCAGCAAAAAGTTTCTAAAATTATTTTGGAGAGGACAAACGTTGTCTCAACAATTTGCTTATCTTTCCTTGATGTTGGCGGCGGTACAGTTGGCCAGGATGACGAAAACATGGGACTCCCTGAGCTAAGGTTTGCGTACCTACCCGTCTGCCGAATGACACGTGACCGGCTGCTATAAGGCAACTGATGCACTTCAGAACAACAGCACGCGAACACACGGGGTCATGTGACTAATCTCTCCAGTGGCGATGTAACCTTTTCATTTATGGGCACGTACCTTGGATTACCACATGTGTTCTTAGGGACAGACTGGATGTTCTTGGGGTGAGGGAGGGGGGTATTTTATTATTTTTCACTATTTAAGACGCCTGGCCTAGACATTTTGCCCCCCCCCCCCCAAAAAAAAAATCTGGGGTGGGGGGACAGCACAAAATGTATAGACGGTAATCATTGAGTTTTATTATGAAATTATATTGAATTATCGGAAGTTGCATTCCTTACTAAGTTTTGGTTATTGATTGAAGTCAATTCAAGTTTCTATACATGAACAATATTAAATTGAACTCGCAGGTGCCCTAAAAATGAGAAGTACTTTTCTTCAATTAATCATTCTTAATCTTAGTGGGTAGTAAGTGCTCACAGTTTTTAAATCCCTTTTATTACACTCATGGCCTTGTCGTGATCTTTTCTGTCGTGGTCCTGCGAGTGAACAAATGAAAAAAATGACTTACTTCCCGTGATGCTATCGAGCTGAAACTTTGCACAAAGACATTTGTCATCTAACAATGCATTGTATCAACATTTCAGATCGATCGATGAATTTTATTTTATGTCTGTCTATGTAGCTCTATGTTACATGTAAATTTTTGTGCTAGTCTGTCCAGCGGTGCGTATTGTATTGAACAAACTAATATTTGCCTGTCGCTCGTACTTTTAATTTTTTTTTCGTTCCCCATAATCGTATCATATTACATATTGAACGTAATCAATAATTTTAGTTATGTCTCATATATAAGGGATTCATTCTCAACAATTTATTTTTACGGGTTTTTTAATTTTAAAACGTTACTTCCAATGAAAGCAGTAGCTGAAGCTATTGCTTCCCGATGTGGACCATGCTGGTCTCACCCAAATCACTAAAACGTTGGGGTTTTTTTTTTTGTTTTTTTTTTTAAATTTTAAAGAGAAAATATGCTGACCTTGGCTTCTGCAACCCCCGACTTTTCCACTACTGTGTGTGAAGATTTTTTTTTATATTGAAAGCTTTAGGTATAAGCAAACCAGGCAGCCGCCTAGGACCTCAAATTAGTGTCATTATTAGTGGGGGACTCGCACAATAATCTTTCCATATTTATTTTGTATTTTTCTATTTCTTCGCCTATGGCCTCCAATTCCCTAAAGCCGACCCTGCTATAGGTGTACAGTACTCAAATCCACAAGCCAGAGAGAAAGGCATACAGTAACCAACTATAACATTCAGAGCAATATACCTACAGCACTCGACTAAACAAGGTAGAGAGATTGGCCTACAATCCTCAACTAAACTAGCTAGAGAGATTGGTCTACAATCCTCAACTAAACTAGCTAGAGAGATTGGCCTACAATCCTCAACTAAACTAGCTAGAGAGACTGGCCTACAATCCTCAACTAAACAAGCTAGAGAGATTGGCCAACAGTACTCAACTACACAAGCCCGAGAGATGAAATCTATGTCAGATATGCATGGCACGCTAGTTGGGGCTCACGTCCAACACAAGTATGTATTATTGCACACACACATAGTTGAGTACATGGTCGTGTCATTTAACACGCTGGAGCACATGTCAGTGCAGCGTCATGGTAAAGACAACCCCCCCCCCCCAAGATTAGTGATATCCACCCCTCCCCCAACGTTACAAAATCAACGGAATGTCGTCATATCCTCTATTTGACAAGCCAGTGCATGCGCTCGTCCTGATTGCGTGAGAGGAAACGCAGAAATTCGTTAAATTTAGTAACATGGCCACTTGAATCAGGGGCGGTAAGTCTGGCAGGGCTGAGAGCTCCACTTGTGAACACAGGGCGGGAGGTGAAAACATAACGTACGCGTCGTGACAATATGTGAGCAGAATACTTGATTCAGGGAGGGGAATCATTGAGGGAGCAATGGAGGATATACTCTACCCCCTACCACCCTCAAACACACAGAGAGTCTTTTCACAGTGAAAATGTATACTGTCAAATGAATTTGTCTGTTTGAAACTTGAGGAATTAGTGTCGTATGTAGAGGTCACATGGATAAATGTTTACAAAAAGGAAAATTAGTTACAGCTATTTATTTTTAATAGAGACAAAAGATGGGAGACAAGGGTTGGGCTTCAAGAGATGGGAGTCAAGAGATGGGAGTCAAGAGATGGGGGTCAAGAGATGGGAGACAAGAGATGGGAGTCAAGAGATGGGAGTCAAAAGATGGGAGTCAAGAGATGGGGGTCAAGAGATGGGAGTCAAGAGATGGGAGTCAAGAGTTGGGAGTCAAGAGATGTGGGTCAAGAGATGGGAGTCAAGAGATGGGAGACAAGAGATCGGAGTCAAAAGATGGGAGTCAAGAGTTGGGAGTCAAGAGATGGGAGTCAAGAGATGGGAGTCAAGGGGAGTTAAGAGATGGGAGTTAAGAGATGGGAGTCAAGAGATGGGAGTCAAGAGATGGGAGTCAAGAGATGGGAGTCAAGAGATGGGAGTCAAGAGATGGGGGTCAAGAGATGGGGGTCAAGAGATGGGAGTCAAGAGATGGGAGTCAAGGGGAGTTAAGAGATGTGAGTCAAGAGATGGGAGTCAAGAGATGGGAGTCAAGGGGAGTTAAGAGATGTGATTCAAGAGATGGGAGTCAAGAGATGGGAGTCAAGGGGAGTTAAGAGATGTGAGTCAAGAGATGGGAGTCAAGAGATGGGAGTCAAGGGGATTTAAGAGATGTAAGTCAAGAGATGGGAGTCAATGAGAGTCAAGAGATGTGAGTCAAGAGATGTGAGTCAAGAGATGGGAGTCAAGGGGAGTTAAGAGATGTGAGTCAAGAGATGGGAGTCAATGAGAGTCAAGAGATGTGAGTCAAGAGATGTGAGTCAAGAGATGGGAGTCAAGAGATAGGATGTATGTCACTATGTTAGATGTTTCGAAAGATCTAACCGCTTTCTGATTGACCTACCACTTAATGCTAACATTGACCCAAATACCAAGAACCACCTGGTATCCGGATAAAATTAAACGAATGTAAGCAATTTGTAGTTGCAGACCACCACCACCCCACCCTTACATATTTTAAAACTTATTATTCACCCTTTTTATTTATAAACGCAAATATTTATTTTAAAGGTTAATCTTGACGTTAAGTACAGCTGATACTTAGTGAACCGCCATTTTATAAATAACAAGTAAACGTAGAAAATTGTTAACATTTTTTTCGTCCAATAATTTGAATAAGCGTATTAAGTCTGGGGCAAACGACAAACATGATCAGAAGTGTGAGAGCGACTGAACGATTAAGAGCAGCGCAAGGAAGCTCACATCCCTTCAGTTGCCCCATCCCTGGGCTGTCAAAAGTCACCGTTGGGAAACACCAGCCACCACCTTGAACATCTGCACCATCCAGAGGTTCTCAATTGTTATGGGGGGGGGGAAGCGTCATTGAAGTTTGCTGTCATGTGCCAGGGTCACATATATTCTTATTATAGTTATAAGTTGTTTTGGTAATGGGTGTTTAGTCAATCAGTTTTAGTAGATAAGAAGTGTACAAGTGACCACTGCGGTTGCCCAGCGGCCTGTGGTGATGCCTTTCTTCTGTAACGCTAACTGTCCGTGTTGGTCCCCCAGCTTTCATTTATTACATCCACTCCACCATTATCTAGCAGCAGGTTACTATATCATCAGACAAATGCATGGCGCTGAAACAGACTTGGATGTAGGCAATGCCTCTTCTCCAATTATTAAAACTAACGCTAGCATGTGACGTAGATGCACATGTCATAGTGAGTTGCGGGGCTAAGTCGAGAACGAAAGGCGGTTTTTTTTTTAAACAATCGTAAATAGGTGATGTTAAAACCAGGGGAAGCTACTGTGCGGAAAAGGGTTTTAAAATACCAGAGTGATTAATTGCCGTCTGAAACAGCTCTTGCTGAGGTCCAATTAAAATTTGTTTTCATACCGTGATTCATACCGGTTGCGCCTTTATAATAAAAGAAGAAAAAACACGGTGTTTTAATTTAACACAGTGACAATTCCGTGTAGGGTGCTCACCACCGAACACATCGACAGACCCTGGCTGACACATGTGTAGCAGCTAGTTGATCCGTCCTCTTTGTCACTTGGTGTTGACAGACCCTGGCTGACACATGTGTAGCAGCTAGTTGATCCGTCCTCTTTGTCACTTGGTGTTGATAGACCCTGGCTGCCACATGTTGCCACAGTCAAGTGGTGTGAACGAAGGCCAATAGATTGGCTGATGATTGGCTAACCGCTGTGAAGGGCATCCATGCGGGCGGGGGTGGAGACATAATATGTCGACGTAAGATGGGGTAAAATGTGTACGCGGGTGGATGGGTTGAAAAGTGTGCGCCGGTGGATGGTGTGAAAAGTGTGCGCCGGTGGATGGTGTGAAAAGTGTGCGCGGGTGGATGGGGTGAAAAGTGTGCGCCGGTGGATGGGGTGCCTTTGTTTAGAAAAAAAGTAATCTGGGGAAATAGAAAAGAAAATAATAATTCACATTCACAGCCAACAAACAAAAAATGTTTTTTTGTTTTTGCTGCCTGGCTATTAGGCCCTAATTCTAGATATTAATTTTACCTAATTATTGCACTCTCATCCGCCTTACCATAATCTCGGGTTTGGTATCTAGCGCAGGAGAACGTGGGGGGGGGGGTGTTCATTAAATAAAAAAGTATACAATTTCTGTATTTGATCATTTAAATTTTATATTTAAAAAAACAAAAACTTTTTTGAGCCTTTATAAATATTTCCTATCTTATTGAATTATCAACTGTTAGTTTAATGTAAATATTGTTTCTACCCATCTTCACATTAGATTCTCGGATGATATATACAATCTACAAAAATGCAAGAAAATTTAGGGATAAGTTAAGGTTGTTGATGGTTTCAACCACTCAGGGGTGGGATCTCCCCCCACATTATACAAGTATTTTAAACCTTAGCACACAGTTGATATTGTATTGTACTTTTTATACTGAGCATTGGGAAGCGGTGAAGGCGTAGCTTCGGCGACATCGTCTTTGGCGGTGATAGAAGCTGAATGAAATTTTTATTTACGTCAGCATCATGATGTCACTAACTTAAATTCTCTTATCATCCCACGCCTCTATTCCCACTCTTACTTTCTTTTTCTTCTCTCACAGCCCCACGTATAAAGGCCAGATTCTTCTGTGTTATGGGCCCATATCCTAAATCTAATGTATTCTCTCTTACTCTAAGTCTCAAAGCACCCACTCCTTCATTTTTAAACACCACCAGATTTAAACCCACGAGATCTCTCGTCTTGCGTTTCTTGAACCTCCCACCTCTCCTGATGATGGCTGACACACGTCATTGTTTGACCACCCCACATCGCACAATGTCGTGTATAGCGTAGATAATGTTTATCTTAATCACACGACTCTAAGCGCAGACGATCGGGTGGTGACCCGCATGATAACACCACGACATTGTTTTGATGGCTGTTGTAAAGAAAATCTTGATGGAATGCCACAACACGTGAACACAATACCTCTTCTGGGGGTGCATCAACTGATTTCATTTAACGCCTGAGATAAAACCGTGACATCTCATTACCCCCACAACTGTATTATGACAGGCCACTCCTAAATTGTGTTTATGCCTTGTTTTAAATCATTTTTATATCCCAGCTTTAACCTCCACCCCAGCCAATTTTTTTTTTAAAAATGTTTTTTAAGCGTTAACTACCCGCTAGATGGCGCACAGTGCTCAGAGGTAATATTTTTATAAAACAAAGAATGGAACATTGGAAATTTTAAGGAAAGAGAAAAAATCAAGGCCTTAAAATGATTACTTGAGAACCTTAATTTTTTATTTTAAAAACAGCATAAAATAGTTTTTGTATTTTAAAATGTTTACGTCTTCCAATATGTAAATTCTCACATTAAAATAGTTCTATTATTTAGGAAGATTTATTTTAGCGGCTAAAATAATATTTGAATAGACTTTTGTATTCATTATCTACCTTTAGATCCCCCCGTTTCCAACCCTCCACACAAACAATCTTTTTTTTTTCAACACTCCACCGCTCTATGTCATTTAACATTTCAAGTATCCTTAGAAATAGTTTTCTACAACGAGAAAGGTATTGTATAGGGGGACATAAGAGGGTAGCAAATTTGGACGTTGTGGACAGACAAGAAGACGTGATAAATAGAGACAGATAGACGTAGTGTAGATGGGTGGATGAACAACGGGAATACTTAAATGACATCAACCAGCCACGTAGACAACTCCACTCAAACCAAGAGTTGATGTTGTTATGTTCGTTTTATTTGTGTATTGTCCTTTGAAAAAGGTGCTTTGCCGAAACGTTCGCTGTTTTGTTACGTCCTGTCAGGCTAACCCTTACCTTGTTTACGTCTTTTCCATTTACTATAGACTTAAGGACTTTGTTAGGTTAAAACTGAATGTGGAATCTCCTTTTCTTTTTTTTTATAATGTATATTCATGTCAATGTCTTTACATGTAGCAACAGATTGAAATAGATTGTTGTCCTCATGGGCTGAATCACTTGCTGGAGTACGAGAGGCTACAATATGATCATGTTTGCAAATATAGAGCATTGAGAGAATGGGGAAAACAACACGTGTCTTCAATTTTAGTGATACTAATTAGTTAATAGTGAGCTTCTGATGCGTGCCAATACTCAAAGCATGTTCTCAATCCATAGTTGCCTAGTACTGTAGAATTGGGGAAATTTTCGACATTGGTAATAATCACTCTTTGGTTGATAGTATATAAACGTTTCCAAGTTACCAAAAAAGTTGATATGAAGGACGAGTTTAAACATTATTAGATCTTTAAGTGTTCATGAAATAATTTGCGGAAAGATTCGGTGCAGAAAATATTTTTTTAAGAAAGACGCAATATTCCCATTAAATCTACAAAATAATTAAAATATTTTAAAATAAATAAAGTATTTGAAGCCAACTATATGAGCATGCTTTGACAACAGCAGCTTTGAAGCGAACGTAGACATGAATGCGATTTTTTTTTCAAAACCAAAACACCAGGTACCTAAATGCGCATTTCCCACGTGATTATATTAGAATAAAAAATATTACTTAAATTAAGATAATAATCTAAATCTGGGATGAGTTCATACCATCTCGCCATCATATTTATTTAAAATTACCTTTACATATTTTTTCTCAGACACATGTGGGTCAATATTTCAATCTGGCTTTGATTGCTTCCCCTTAATTTCTTCCATAATATTACAAATCCAAATATCTCCCCAATCAGCCTTTATTTTTTAATGAGCTCCCTTACTTCTCTTCCAGGGCTTAGAGTAGTCTGCCCTCTCAGCTTCACTCACCAGGTGTCAGACTGCTCTCTCACCTTCACTCACCAGGTGTCTAAAGACCCTCAAAGATAAATTATTATTTTTTGCTTTTGATAAGACGTAAAATAAACTCTGATGCCTGCTGGATGGACATGTTTATTAAAACATCCCCATCTACCCACGCACATCCCATCACCACCCATCCACATCCCATCACCACCCGCCCACATCACAACACCACCAATCCACATCCCATCACCACCCATCCACATCCCATCACCACCCATCCACATCCCATCACCACCCACGCACATCCCATCACCACCCACCCACATCACATCACCACCCACCCACAATCAATCACCACCCATCCACAACCCATCACCCCCACCCACATCCCATCAAACCCATCCACATCCCATCACCACCCAATCACAACCTATAACCCAACCCACATCCCATCACCACCCATCCACATCCCATCACCACCCATCCACACCCCATCACCACCCATCCACAACCAACCACCCCACCCACATCCCATCACCACCAACCCACATCCCATCACCACCAACCCACATCCCATCACCATCCTAAAATCACAAACCCAACCATCCCCACAAAGACCTTTTCTCTCACACGACAACTGACTGAAACAGTGAGAGCGGCTTCTCAGAACTTTCTTTGTCCACATGTGGGTCAACCCCGCCCCTTTTGTATCTCCCTGAAAATACACCTCACACATACGCTTGCATAAAGGCAAAAATACTTACTCGTACATACACACATACATACATACATATATACATAAATACATACATACATAATACATACTACATATACATTCCCACATACAAACAAACATACATACCCATTCATTCATCCACACATACATACATACACACTCATGCATACAAACATACCGAAGTACTATGTTGAGAAACGTCACGTTGGCATTCACTCGCCCTTAATCCCCCGTTAACACACATACACAACATACAGATATAAAAATATGGTATTTCTTTTTTGTTATATTGGTCTGTAGAAGTCCATACGTCTCCTCGTCATTCACATATTCCTACACACAGACACATCGCCGTTCTTCCCTATAAGTCATCATATGGGGTTTAGATCAATGTCATTTGAACCACGGGCGATCTGTCATACTTCACTTGCAGCGTTAAAACAAACAAAAAAACATGTCAGCCGTTAATTTTTTTTAAATGTTTGTAA
Organism: Radix auricularia; assembly: GCA_002072015.1. NCBI lineage: Eukaryota > Metazoa > Mollusca > Gastropoda > Lymnaeidae > Radix > Radix auricularia. The sequence goes on along the minus strand of MUZC01000404.1, from coordinate 13,612 downwards.
TATTTTTAATAAAAACAAAGTTATTTATGGAATACATGTTGGAGAATGTGGGTCATTAAACCACTATATGAACCCACCCAGTCACGCCTGCTAAAAACTACTAAACATTTAATTCACATCAGTTACTGGCCACGCCTACCTCACATCAATTATGAGCCACACCACGCCCTGACCATAACCTCAATGTAGAAACTATCACCCCGTATTTTTTAAGACCTTGTAAAGCAACAAGCTCAAACACAAATGAATTTATATTTTTTTTTGACACAAGAGAAACAAAAAGTACCTCCCATCATCTCCCCCGTTTCCCCCGGCCTTCCCGTCTCTCCTCTGGACAATGTTGTTGATGTTTCCCATTCATAATTTGTTTCCCGGGTGAGTTGATGGCTTCGTGTGAGCTTCCAGTGTCAGGAAACGTAACTCTTTGCCCTTGTTGTTCTCTTCCAGTGATTTAAAACCGAGAGACTATATTTCTAATACTAAATAAACCATAGAGGTTTTAGCACAATGTGATTGTGTATTACCGTCATGCGCCTTACGCTATCACTCATTGCTGTCATAATTGATGTGTTATGAAATTTTTTCTTACAAACAAATCTTATCTATAATTTTCTTGTGCTGTGACTTATATTCATAACTGGCTTTTTTCGGCAAGGGGAAGTGGGGGGAGGAAGGGGGGCCATATTTTACCTCATAAATACAATGTAGTCTCTGTGGGCCAGTGGCGGATTTAGCTTTGTCTGCGTGGGGGGGG
>MUZC01000404.1:0-12047 GCA_002072015.1 Radix auricularia | reverse complement strand
GGTTTAGGTTTTAACTCTGTCTCTGAGAGGTTTAGCATTTGTGACCCAAATGTGTTTGATGCATATTTTCTTTTTTAGCGCATTTTCGAAAAGTCGAATGCGCTATTGCACCCGTTTTGTCCGTCCGTCCGTCTGTCATCACCCTAGATCTCAGCATCCATAAGTCCTAGACCCATGATGTATATATGTTTTTTGTATGTCCTGACCTGCCATTTGTGCATCAACACTCAGTTACTTGATCCGAGTTGTTTCAAAACAAAATCAAAATCATTCACTGACATCTTAAAATTAAAACACAATAAAAAATCTTTCACTTACTTACTGTCACTGAAAATTATAATGTATTATTATCATTGTAGTTTAAGCAGGCTAAGTATATATTTTGTATAATGATGCATAGTTTATCACATTGTCCTATGTAAAGGCACTATATTTCCCTAAAGGTTGTGAAACTGCCTGTCCAAACAGATATCTGACCTATCCCTATGGACTTTCAAATTCTCCTTATCTCATGGCAATACATTTAGATTCAACTATCTCTCTCAAGTTAACTAAGATATTGGTGATACTGTTTCTGTTAATTAAAATATAGGATTTGGTGTTAATAGATGGCTAACATGCAAACAGGGTATGAATGAGCCTGACAGGACGTAAAAAAAAATGTGTATAGAGCCCTGAGCCTTATTTAAATTCCTTTCTACGTGAAGCGCAGCGATTTATCGTTGATTCAAAGTCAAATTTCTCATGTTCATTTGAAATTATTGCCAATCCAGACAGGCGTTCATTTTTCATTTTTGAGCGCAAATAATTTTGATGATTTTCAATCATTGCTACCAAGAAGATTCAAGTAAATTTGTATAGAGTATTGACAAATTAGGGAGTCCAAATGCCATTTATTTTTCAAACAAGAATGTTAGAAAGTCTTTAAGTTGTAGCTCACTAGTTGTAGATAGTGATGGACGTTGTGATGAATGTTGTGATGGACGTTAAGATGGACGTTTTGATGGACGTTGTGATGCATACAAATCTTTGAAGGTATACTATTACAACGATTGCTTCTTCAGTGTTAATATGTTTGTAAATTTTGCATCAACTTCAAAGAGAATCTTTATTTTCTTCCAACATTTTTGATGGATCAGTAAAATAGAAATTAATAGCTGTGCCCCTAAAGTCAATAAATCGATCATCTATTTATTTTAGAAGTGTATCCAAGATAGTTTCAGATTTAAAACTAGTAGTTGGATCATCAGCCCTTTCATCTCTACTAAGTTCACCTTCCATACTTTTATTTTTTGCAAATTTGACTTTCTTTAAATTTTGTTTTTAACATCTAGTTTGGAACAATTTTCGTTAATAGATGATTAGACATCTACTTTCAGAATTTTAAAAAGCTTGATCGCTTCTCTTTTCAACAAACTTATTTCTTCCAACATCGATCAATCGTTTTGCAATTGCAATGTCAATACTCTTGCGCTACAAGTGGTTTGATAACACGAAAATATCAACCAGCTTTTGTACAAATAGCATCAGAAAAAACAAAAGAATATTTGTTATTAAAACAGATAGTCCCACAGCTTCTGCTCTGACTTCCGACACTTCCTCTATGTTATGTTGATTTCCCTGAATTTATATCTTCTAGAGTGGCTAGAATAGCAGAGAATGATTCAACAACTGCATCGACTGCATGCTTATGGCTTGACCATCTTGTATCAGAAAGTCATTTCTGAGTTTTTACTGTTAATTCATATTGACATTTATGATCTTTTTTAAGAGTATGTAGACGTGGTAAACTAGACGTAAAGAATGCATACAACCTATCAGCTGAGCCAAAAAACAACAACTGTACTTTTCTGTGTACATAAATTGCTTCGATAGTGACCAAATTCAAAACATGGGTACAACATCGGGTGAAAGTTTTAAGTCCACTCTTAATTCCAGACATCACAGATGCGCCATCGTATGCCTTTCCTCCACAGATTGTGATGTCAATGTTTCGCTTTTGTAATGTGTAGTTCCGTTAGAATCTTCTAAGCAAATGCAGGTTTGCAGCATTTCTGTTTACCAAAGTATACAAGCCTATAAATCTTTCCTCAACATTTCTTAATTTTAAAACTGAACGTAAAGTGACATCTGATGAATTTTAAATATATTAATGGTTGAATCAATAATTAAAGAAAAGAAATGTGAAGACTTAACTTTATTATCAATTGCGGCTGATAATTCAGGTGCAAATGATTGAATTAATTGAATTTGCACATCATTACTTAAATAAATTTCATTTTTCTTTTTAAACTTTACATGACTGTCCAAAGTGGAATCATAGTTGGCTAATAAACTTAACATTTAACGAAAATTTCCAGTATTTCTACAACTACCATCAATAAAGCAAGATTGTTCTCTGTGTCCTCTGTTTTGCTAAAACAATGTCACGCCTATCATTCGTTTCAATGCTTCTCTATTCTTTTCCACTTAGCGACACTCCTGACTGACCAAACAAGATATTGCAGTTTTGAAATACGATATTTAGCAACCAATATTGTCATATTGCAGTTTAGTGATTGATTAAAAGTTTCGTGTTTAACAATCTTTTTTTCTGCTCTAGTTACACCTTTTTAGTGTTCATTAAGGGCGTCTTAAGGGGGGCGCCATTTTAGACCGAACAGGTGCGTGGGGGGGGGCGACCCGCCCCCCTGCCCTATAGCTAAATCCGCCACTGCTGTGGGCTGATTGGACTTGAAAGTCATTTTAATTTCACTCTATGCTCAGTTATTGTCACCAATCTAAAGGAAAATTCGGCTTTATCATTAATAAAATTTAACGACTCCAGAATCCGAACACTTATTTTATCATGAAATAAATAAATAAATAATGGATTCTAAACTCTGACTTTTTTTAAGCGGTAACTCAAACTGCTATTTGTGTTAGAGACGGTAGAGACGGTCGAGAGCGGGGGGGGGGGGGGGGGTCTACCAACTTCAGGCTCAAATTTCCCCTAAGTCTGCTGCTGGACTGCTGGATAGTTTATTTCACTGTAAATTAAAAGCACTCGCTAAGATATTAAGATATTGTCTATTTGTTTAGCCCAAACGATACATGCAGACGTAAATTTCCTAATTTTAGAACACCATCCCGTGGGGCTCTTCGTTCTCCCTTGCTATGAAAATCTGTTTAAATCCACACAAACGTCTCAAGTCGACGCGAGCCTCGTTTCCGAGCTAGGAAACTCGTTATTTTCTCCTGAAATATGACATCCCGAGCTGACGTACGAGCAGACGAGAAGGCAGACGTCGGGATAAAGGAACAGTGCGCGATTGTTTTATCTACAAGACGGCCATTTTGGTGCTGAGGTCTCCACCCGGAGCCTTCATTTAGCGGGGATCTACGGCCGTAAGGATAGTCGGAGGTGGTTGGCGATTAAAAAAAACTTCGGTCCAGATATAGTCGCGATGTCGTCGCGGTGTGGTTGGAAAGTGGTCGCGGTGTGGTTGGCGTGGGGTAGCTTCATAGCTCGGCATTAATTGAATCGAGAGCTCCATACTTTTTATGAATTTGCCATTGCATTCCTAGACACAGATGTTTGTCTGTTTCAGTCCAAAAAATTACGTCATGGGAACTTTATATGTGCAGTTCCGTCCCACAAATGTATATAGTCTATATTTAATTTGCAGCATGAATAATGAATGAAAGTGGGATATCAAATTTAAAATGAGTCTCTGATTAAAAATATTAAATTGTTTAGAAGGGAAGCCGTTTTTGGGAGTACTTAAGCTTAAAAAGAGAGAGTTTATCTTAAATCATCTGTTACAGACGCTCCTTCTATACAGAAGATTAATGCGATTGATTTTTCAATAACTTCATTTACATGGGAATTCCATGATAGTTTCTCATTTATTATGACTCCTAAGTATTTTGCCTCTTTAGTTTGGGTTAGTTCTTTTCTATGAATGAAATATTTTGAATTTATTTGTTTCTTTTTCTTTGTTACTCTTAGCAGTTGACGACACTTTTCTGGGTGGAAAGATATAATCCTGCTAGTTTCCAATTTTATTAATTCATCTAAGTCATTTTGTAAAATTTTGCTATCTTTTTCTGACTTAATTGTTCTATAGATTATACAATCATCAGCAAATAACCTAACCTTTGTTCCTGTTGAGATATTGTTGGGTAAATCATTGTGGAACTCCTGAGTTGACCTTTATTGGTGTAGATTTAGTTCCATTTATTATTACAGTTTGCTCCCTATCCAATAGGAAGTCTTGGATCTAGTGATGTAAGGGACCTGAGACTTCAAAGTAGTTAAGTTTTTTAAGTAAAAGTAAAGTTTACCAGATTCCTTTACATTTTATTTATGTAAAAAGTTATTTTGGGGAAAACTTCCAACCCGTGTTCATTTATAATTATTTAGTGGTAAGCTTTTTACGAAAATTAAGGCGCCGTAAAGAGCTGCTATTCTTTTTGTGTCGGATATTGAGCAGAACATTTATTAATGTTCATAATAAAACGGCGTTTCTCCTATTCCGATATAGAATCTAGTTGTCGGCTGTGTTTGGATGGGTTGAAGTATTATAGAGCAATGAAACATAAAATACATATCGAAATACAAACATCTTTGCATTTTTGGGGCTCTTTGCACAGCCCAAACTGTCATCAATTTCTGCATGATTTCAATTAATTTAATTAACTGTCTGTGCGAATCGAAAGGTTATATTTATTGAATGAAATCTTTCAATTTTCAAAAAATATTTGTAAAATTATTTAATGCCTTTCATCCAGCTCAATCTACAACCACTGAGGCAGCGTGTCCAGGGGGATATGATAAGATACACCGAGGTTGTTACAAGTTTGTTCAGGAGGAGTTAGACTGGGAAGAGGCTTTCAATAACTGTAAGGAATCCAATGGAGAGCTGAGCCTTATTATTAGTACCAAAGAAAGGGTGAGTAAAAGCTAAATGAAAATGTGGGACAAGGTTATTATAAGAAGTTTAGCACACACTTTAGAATCAATTTCAGCGGTCATAAGCTATTATATTCTATTCACAATGAGGGGTAGGACTGCAATCAGGCTTATAAAAAATTAAAAGGAAAAGTTATTGTTAGTTTATTGATCAATTATCTACATTAGATGAAAGTCCCAATGCTTTCTATTGTTACATATTTTAGGTGTTGTAACTAACGATGTGTCTAATGTATTCCTCTGAGTCGTGATATGTAATAAATTGATCTGTTTTTTTTTTTGTTTTTTTTTTGTTTTTTTTCCTTCAAGTACATTTAGACTCATGAGCACACATAAAATCGCTCCATAGCAAATTAATGGTAATATCTAAGAGTGCCATTCGGAGGTGACCCAACGAAAGCATCGCAGTCCTCTTCGGCTCGGGGCCAATGCGGCGACGACTCGAGGAAAGCGTCGCCGCCGATTTGACTCGAGGTCCAATACGGCAACGACTTGGGGAAAGCTCCGCCGCCGCATCGGCTTGAGTGTAATTCGGAGGCGACCCGAGGAAAGCATCGCAGTCCGCTTCGGCTTGGGGCCAATGCGACGACGACTCGATGAAAGTCCCAATGTTTTCTATTGTTACATATTTTAGGTGTTGTAACTAACGATTTTTTTTATTTTTTTTTATTTTATTTTTTTTTGTTGCCTTCAAGTACATTTAGACTCATGAGCACACATAAAATCGCTCCATAGCAATTTAAGGGTAATATCTAAAGATGTCGAAATCTGCCCTCAAAAATGTTCCCTTTAAGCTGCGCGATCGCGCATATATTTTACCAACGCTACGCAGCAGTTTAGAATTACCATACAGCAAATTTTGTGAAACATTTAACAAAACATAGATGTGCAACTTAACTAAAGATTTGTTTTTTTTTTGTTGTTTTTTTAACTTGCACAATGACCAACGAACCTGAAAGGGAGCATTGGTCCTGGAGGACTCGATAAATGTGTTAGAAGTTTGGAAACTTTTCTTTAAAATTCTCAAATATGACGATGGAGGTACCTAAACTTATCCCTGAATGTCTTGAAAATTGTCTCTAAAGTCTCGTGGGCAGATGTAAAGATATTAACCCCAATATAGACAACTTTATTTTAGAGCAATGGAGAAAGAATTTTCCTAAAAGCATACTATAGAATGTCAAAGGTCAGAGAGCGTAGCTAATTGGTTGGGGGATGGGCTTAGAAAGTTAAACCAAAGATACTTGTGATTATGGCTGTCAATATGGTTGAAAAAAGCTTCCCGGGTACCCGTCCAAACTTTGAATGGGTACCCGGGTTACCCGTTCGAAATACCACAAAATATTCCCCGGTTACTTGTTTGTTTATTGTGGAAATACAAATTTAGATTTAATAACTCAGCGATGTAAAAAATGATGACATTGTATTACTACTAGCGGCCATTCATATAATACTTACTCAAAGAAGTCGTAATTTTCGAAACCCATTCCTTTCGGAACACCACCCAACCCCCCCCCCCTGCTTACGTACAAATTCGCTAACCCTCCCCCACCCACCGGTTGAACAATTAAAAGACATTGGTTTTACTCTTTTGGGCAGTCCATAAATGACGTCACGCGCCTAGGTGGGTGGGGGTCACGCATTTGTGACGATGTGTGAAGAGGGTGAGGGGGTGTTTAAGAAATATAACGTCACAACAAAATGCGCAACTTTAAATAAAACTTCTCTTAAAATATTTGAGTGCTTGCAATTTATTCAGTTACATTTTCAATGGCTTCTCTCATGTTGCGATATTAGAGAGCATACTTACACTAAAAACATATTTCCATGACAAAAATGTAATAAATTGAAACGTGGTAATTGTCAATAAGCTATTGGGGAGGGGAGGCAATCAAAGCTTTGTGACATCATTTGTGATTCCCCCCCCCCAAAAAAAAAAATGAGAACGTTGTTTGTATGTCACATATGGCTGAGCTGAAAGAGATTCCGATTGTCTACAGTCAGGGCAACAAAATAACCAATGTTTTATCCACGTATCCAGGATGACGTTCAGAAACACCTGGCAGCTCGCTATCCAAGTATCCCTAGCTGGTGGATAGGATTCAAACGTGAAGCAAGCACTGATTGGGCGTGGCTGGATGGCAATGCAGTGGATTCAAACATAATGTAAGTTGACATTTAAACTTTTTAACTCTTTTGTTTGTTGTAGGAATAATCAATGATGCACTATGCTACATCATGTATTGATAACACTTCAGCCAAAAGGGCCGGTCTTAGCTATTGCGGGGCCCTATGTGGATTAGAATACGCTTAGAATTGCGCGGGGCCCAATTTGGTTAGGAATAAAGAATTAAAAAGGATAATAAATGAAAATTAAGATAGGCGGGACCGATGAAAGCGCGGGATCCACTACCACCGCATTTGTTGCAGTAGCATAGGTTGCAGTATCCTGAGACCGGCCTTGGACTTGGATTCAGCTCACAGTACCGCCGACATTTCAGGATTTGCTGGAGCAGCGCCAGTTGTTTTGTTTAAGTTTAACTAGATGCATTAATAAACATAACTTAGTATGTATGTTCGTCCCGTCGGTTCGTAACGCGCATTAAATTACTGCACCAAAAATAACTCTTTTTGAACATCCACATCAAATTGCGCAATATGGAAATAAATTAATGAAATTAAAATAAATAAAAGTTCTGAATTACATTGTTGTTGTTTTTTTTATTCTGATGTGTATATTTTAAAAATTAAATTTCATTTGAAATCAATTAATTTTGAAAACTTCCGCCGTTTTTGACGGGTAATAAACTAATAATTAATAATTTTAAAAATCAAATTTATTCAGGTGCTGGAGAACAATTTGTGTGACAGTAATGATTAAACGTTCTTCACTTTTAAATGACGTATTAATACAGATCGTTTATTATTATTGATGTTTTATTATTATACAGAGGTGCATGCATCTTTAGAAATCCTTCCGACAGTAATTTTAGAATTTTATTTATTATAATTTTTATTTTTATTAACGCATTTTTTCATTGTGTTCAAAGCTATTTTCTAAAAACAGAAATTTTTTTCAAATTAAATTTTAATTTAAATTTCATCCTTTCAAGTTCCCTTTAATGATTTTTAATAACTTGTTCATATTATTGTGCTTTTTAACAGCTTGGTTAAAATTAAGTTCTTGTTTTTTAAACTCAAGAAATTTCTAAAGCCCATTATGATAAGTAATTAGACAAAGTTAAGTTAAATATTGCTGATGATTGTTATTTCAGACTATTTAGATGATGTTTAATGCGACGTTTTACACTCTTATGTTTTTCTAGACCGTGGAACAATCCAACCTTAAGGACTATGAAGAGAGCGCTGTGTGGAACTATAGAAACTAAAGACTCAAAGTTTCTGATATCTGGAGCCAGATGTTCTATGGCTAAACCTTTTATCTGTGAATATCATGCAAGTAAGTGAGAAATAGGGCGAAATAAATGCTTATACCTTAGTTAATATTGTATCCGTGAATATCTAGCAACTGGTTCATGTAAACGAATAACTACCATTACATTAGTTAATATTATTACTGCACGGAATGTCACATAAAATAAAACATAACTGGTGTCGAAATTTATTTTGGTGTTGGATGTATGATTGGGATTTTCTTTTAAACTGCCACTAATCGTGTTGCATGTTAATAAGAATATTTCATTGTGAAGGAAGTAGTTGGTGATCTGTACAATAATGTATAATCTGTCAAGGAATGTGGAGAAGAGGCAGATGCTATATCCGGTGTTAATCTAATCCATTGTACTTGCACAGATACAATTTCAATAACTTGTACCGGGTTTCACTCATATATTTAAAGACAATTATTAACGCAACGATGTAAATTTTCATTCCCAATCTGTAGTCTTATAACAATGCTGCTTCCTATTGGCGTTTATTAATCTTTAACAACTTCAAACACTGGTACATTCTCTAAATTGGCCAGTAATATGTTTAATCTCTACGATTGTTGACATAATGTATAATTAATTTCGACCTTATTTAATTTATTGAGGAACTCAATTCGTGAAACTAAGATTTCTTTTTACCTTAACTGACAGATAAGTGTAAATATATTTCTATTTGGAAAACACGGGATAATAAACGAACTGTTTGAGAAACCTTGTTAAACCAAACATCAAGCCAATCGTTATGCCGCACACAATTAGTTGTTATATTCACTGTTAATAGTTTTAAAGGGAATAAAATTTCGGTCAGAAAAAAGTAACGTTGATTTAAATCTATAATGGTGTGAGGAGTATGGGAGGGGTAACATGAAGATGAAGGCGATGTGGATAAACAGGCTTCGGCCCTCACTGATGCTACGGACATTTCATTCTAGTATTTTGAACGGCTTGCATGCAGGATCCCATGTTGATGAAGGCTTCAGATAGACAGTTTTACCTCCCCTGTCTTCCACAGTTACTGAAAGGGCGACGGACGCTACAACACCTCTACAGACTGAAGCGCCTGCTGTTGCTGACTCGGCCACTTATCTTCCAACAACATTAGAACCCGTCATCCCGGACCCGACGATCCCAAACACACCCGCCCCAGAGCCGACGGTCCCAGACCCGGCCACCCCACCATCATTCGTTCCTAACTACTTCCCATCACAGAACAGCCGGGATTGTAACACTGATGACGCCAAAGTGGATTACAGCCAGCTGGTCAAACGCTTGTCTAGCACGGATGACCCCTTGTACCAGCAATATCTTCAGAGCGAGATAAACGCCAATGCGGCAAAGATAACCTTCTACGACCAAGTGGCCAGGGTTTATGCGGCTACGCTGGAGAAACAAAACGAGTGGTACGCCACGTCTCAGGCCAAACTTCAAATGGAAATAGACCAGCTGAAGCGAGGGACGAACTGTCCCTAGATTCCTAAAGAACCCGAGGCTTTACACACATACCAAGTTCATTAGAACATATCAGTGACTTTCTAAATGTAGGATTTCTGCATCTTCGGTCACGTCTTCATTAGTTTACTTAGACCCTCATTGGACTGAAGCGATATGAAATATAATCAAAGGTCATTTAATCAATAATTAAGCCCTTGGAATATTCTCAGTATTGATACTGTGGGAAGGTATCTGAAACGTTTACTATTTGAATTAGTGAAGTGTTTTACGTTTTTTTAATAAAAATAAATAAAATTTTAAGTTAAATTTACAATGACAAAGAAATAAGTTATTACAAAGCAAAGTTTAATTAAATACCTTAGAACTCAATTTGTTTTCAAACAAACTCATGTTTCAAATGTATGCAGTGACTAAGGAGTGATTAAATTATCCATTTATTTTATGTCTGTGCTAAAAGGCAAACGTGATTACTGTATATCTCAGATTTCAGAATCTCAGTCAAACGCCGTCCATAACATGTCATGTTTCTTGCAACTTAACACTTTTTAAATACAGTTTAATCCAAGAAAGTGGTAACATGATAACCCTGGTTGTAGAAAATAATTTTGATTCATTTTTTTTTTTTTTACAAAGGAACCTGGTGAATTATTTTATTTTAAATCCACCTCGTCTTTATACAAATATTTTATTTTATTTACACTTGCGTCCAAAGGATGTATGTAGTGGCTACAGTAGTCTCTTCGGTGTGTACGTGCAGCGAAATGTACAGTCACTTGGGTTGGGAAGAGACAGCTCGCATGATTGTTGTACATATTGACGTTTTTGTACACAAAGATGTGATTCTTATACACGAATGTCTTAAATAAACACACGGACATGTTTAATGTACACATTGACGTGTTTGTTGTACGCATGTGAGTATTTTATTGTGTACTCTGTCGGGTTCACAAAGTGGCGATGATTTCAATAAATGTATATAATATATTTTTTCAAAAGTTTATTCGCAAATTCTATTTTTATAACTTTTGTGCTAGAGATTTCTATATAACGTGAGTACTAAATCTTCATGATGTGTACCTAGAATGTCCGATGTGGGCAAACTGTGTGCATTTTTAACAAAGTTTTTGTAAAACCAGTGGTTCTCAACTTTGGCTCAATTATATTTATTTATAACCGTGAAGTAATTTTTGAAATTGCTGAGCAGCTTTAAATGAAGAGTTTGAAACATTCAATTTTTTGTACTCATATACTTAAATAGTTCATGATCCGAATGATGGCCCTCAAGTTTTTTATAGGGACATTACGAACAAGGATGAGAACTGCTGTACTTTACTTGTGTGATTTTTTTTTAAAACTGCATTTTCATAAATAAATAAAATTCTTTATAACACACAATCAACTGACCACATGCCAACATTCACATTTTATTTTTCTACTGTAAAAAAACTTCAGAGAATAATATATTTGAGCTTCTGCAAACCATGTGTTCTATTTTCTTTTTGTCTTGACCAGTGTGTCTGCTTGGGTTAAAAGTAAGTAACTGTTTGTCCTCACTTGCGTTAATGACCACGGAGCCTTCTATTCTCATTGCTACAAACATATGATGGATTTTTATGTAACTATTATTTGTTGAAAATGGACAATCAAGAACATCATATAAATAACAGAGCAGTAATAGGGCAGTACCATAACAGAATAAGAGCCGAAGAGCTCCAGGCAGTTTTGGTTTTGTGAATGTTTGAAACAAACCATGCCTTGCTCAGTCACCCCAAAAGGCTCCAAATTTACAGGCTTGGAATTTTCAATTACTCTGATCAATTTTACACACCGGCGCCAACAAAGAGAAAATACAATTATTGTAAAATTCATTTGGGATTCATTTCCATGACATTTCAGAAACTCTGTAATTTGACCTGAAAATACAGCTCATTTCTTTATACAGACAATTTGAAGTTATTTAATACATTTAACAAAAAATAAATTTAAAAATAGTTGAATAAAATAGGAGCGCTGGTGGTAAAACGCATTAAGATTTAGTTACTTTTATATTATGATCCTTTTCATTGTTAGAAAGATTTAAAATAAACACTATCAAATAGTTCTTGAACACCATTATACAACTCATACCGTTATATGCTGCTCACTATCAAATAGTTCTTGAACACCATTATACAACTCATACCGTTATATGC